>WTXV02049528.1:2294-19568 GCA_009823435.2 Nymphicus hollandicus
ACCAAAGTGCTAGCAAGGAAACATTTGGCATCCTGCAACAACATTAGCCAGATTTGCCATCTCACCTCGTGACCATTGCTAATACTCAGAGATCAACATCACTCATGC
Organism: Nymphicus hollandicus; assembly: GCA_009823435.2. Classification (NCBI taxonomy): domain Eukaryota; kingdom Metazoa; phylum Chordata; class Aves; order Psittaciformes; family Cacatuidae; genus Nymphicus; species Nymphicus hollandicus. The sequence continues at coordinate 2,403 of WTXV02049528.1, forward strand.
AATTCCCATGTTCTAGAGTGTAGCCCCCATGCTAAAGCCTAGCATTCCCTGCGGCAGAACATGCTCAATATCTTGGACATTTAAGAGACAGAAGAGGCAACAGACACAGGGATGAATCTCACATTTGGACTATGGTCAGTGAAGCCCAATGAAAAGCTGCTGTTGCGCTGGAGTCAGATAGACCCCAGACAACACAATCCCAAAAGCCATAATCCTCCATAAAAGACAAGAATTCAGGGGTGGATATTTCCCTGCCCAAAGTCAATGCCAGAACTTGCCATAGGACTTTCATCTAAGAGCACACAAGCGCTGCCCTCCCACCTTTGGCACAGCTTTTGCATCCCTGCGAGACCGGGAGGCCTTGCTGTTGTACTGCACTGGTGTTGCTGCTCCGGGAGGTTTCTTCTGTTCTTTCTAAGCTCACTTTTGGGAAGAAGCCAGCACCGTTTGCTTCTTGGGCAGAGACTATGGAATTACCATAAATTATATGGAAAAATTAGAGTCATTCACTGCTGTGATAAGTGAGCTCCCAATCTGCCTCCGAGTGAGCAGCTGGGAAGAAAATAAAATGCAATTTAAACTTATTTATTTAAAAATAAAAAAACCCAACAAAAACCCACTTTGATCCAACTGTGGCAACAAATAAGGGGAACAGAGAACAAGTTCATTTGCCAGTCCTAATATTCAACCCTGATAAGAAAACAAAGCAAGAGATTATTGTAGAGGTATTGCATTAAGCACCACAGGTGGGTTTTATACCCTTGTAACTAATTATGTACAATTATACCTCAGCCCTACACAAAGGGATTATGGACAAATACCTGTGTGGAGCACAAGTTCTCTATTGGGCTGTCACTGGTACAAAAGCTAGCACTGAGACTGCCAAACCAATATTCCACAAGTGACTCCAGGACTTCAGCTCCTCTATAAAAGCCTCTCTAACTGGGCCCATCAGATTCACTGGCAAGTTGTGACTGTGTTGAGTTCAGTCCCCAAAGAGAATCAGACCCCAAACCTGGTACTGCTGGCTGCTGTTCTCATGAAGGCTCCTCTACATCAGTCTGGGCTTAGATCACATCCCATGTTATAGCTGGAGACAGGATTTGGTTTTTACATCAGGATTAGCTTCAAGGAAATGCACTTTTATCTGCTGGGGGTAGAAGGAAAGAACTCCATAATTGACAATAACCCAATAACTTCCCAAGTGCTCAGCCAAACAGTGCTTTCAGGTGGTTGAAAAATCTCATGCTGTCAACAGTAATAAAATAAGAATGATAATGCTCTTCCTTGGCTAAAGCGGACCACCAGGAGCAAAGGAATGGACGTGTCATTAGAAACCCAAGGTAATGGTATAAGGTTGATGGGAAAATCCTGGCTGGAGCCAGCTCAGTCTCGCAGCCTCATTTGAAAGCAACAGCTAAACACAATAAGCTCTTAATAGTTGTCAACCCTCGAACACGCAATAAGGAGCTTCTTTTACATTGTTTCCCTCCATCCCTCATGGGCAGGAGCAGCAGTGAGGTTTGGGAGCATCTGGCACTTAAAATGAAGGTTTCAGAAAGACACAGCTCCCCACTGAGCACATCAGTGGAGAAAACAGAGGGCCTGGCCCTGACATCCAGTTCAGTAAGTTAGGCTGAAGTGATTTCATCAGTAATTCACGACTATTGGAGGAGCACAATTCATCCCTGTTGTACTAGAGGCTTTGATACATTATCACACTTGTTTCAGTGCTGAGGTATCTGCACAGAGCATCAATGGGGTACAACAAGAGGTGTTCACATAGCTTATAATATAGCACAAACACCCAGGCAGGCCAAGCATGTTTTTCTGTTCTCTATTAAACTGCCATCTTTCTTACAGGATCATCCCTTTCCGGCTGCAGTATTGTTACTGTAGTTCAGTAGGTTAAGATCACTCCTATTATTCTTCCCACTGTTTCTGATTTGGATGCTAATAGTATGTAGGAGTTCAAATCTCAATTAGGAACCCACACAGCCAGGAGATACACAATTGATTTGAGGTTGTACATGTGTTAATGTACTTAAGACTCACAATGAAAGGCAACTCACCTCATGACAATGTATTTTCTTATTCATTTTGTGGCACTGAAAGGCTTCAGTGTGGTTGGTTAAGTTTATGCACGTTACTTGATAGACCGGCTGCTTTTTATTGTTGCTATGGGTTTTGTATTTCAATCACACAAAATTGCCCAGGACCTTATGGCAAAATCAAGTAAAATTAAATAAGCGTTAGTCCATCAGCACCTCTTCCAATGGGTTTTTCTTCATCGCTGTGGATGGATGAGCCCTGCAAAACTGCTGTGGAAACATCAAATTCATCAAGCCAGTCCAGAGCAGCCAGGGGGCTAAATGGGAATCAGTTACTGCCTGAATGAACCCTCACATCATCACAGGCTCAAACCCTGGATTCTTCACCTAAAATTCCCAGTTCTGCTCTGCACCTTCTCTACAGCTTGGGAAAAATCCTGCTGTGTCCCCAGCCCTCAGTTCTCCCTTTGTGTGCCGGACTTCTCAATGTAAAGGCTGCCATGAAAATGGGACCCTTGCATCTAAGCACAGCAAAAAGCTCTTAATAGCAGAAACCACTAACACCACAAGTAAAGGGGATAAGGCCAGAGCAAACTGATCACCTCGTCCTGCTTATTTAGGAGGTTTTATTAGTGGTGTCAGCAGGTTATTCAGATGTGATTTCACTGCTCATGCTTTGTCTCCCAGTACACCTAAGTGGCATCTGACATGCAGGAGGTTTTTCTTTCCTCTCCTTAGCGTACTTGAGGTGGCTGTGACAACCTGAAGGTAATTATCCAGCAAGGTCACTGCACCACGGAGCACAAGGAGAACAGAACTCATTTCTCACTCCATTATTGCTGTAAGGCCACAAGGTTAAACAATTGATGAAAAACCTTTGCGACTTGTTTTCCCCTTTCCCTTGCAGCCCCTCATGCATTGGTGAATTCTTCAGCCTTGAACCGGGCAGCATTTGGCTGATGTTTATTACATCTTGGGGAGGTAATAAATTGGCAGCATCATACAAGATGCATCAGCATGACCGCAGCTCTCTCATGACAGCTATGAAGAAGGGAGCAATGGAGTAAGAAAGCTGCTGATAACTTACGTGGAAGAGCCATTAAGCAAAGAAACCTGGTGAAATCATATTGAAATTCATCTTTAACTAGGATTACAGCACAAGGAGGCTCCAATACTGGAAAGTATTTAAGCACACCTTCACTGTATACAACTATGGCTTCTGAAGGCACTGGATCAAGTCACATCCCTGGGACAAGGGGTTCCATTTTATTTGCAGATGGAAGAGCTGTGCTCCTCTTTACCGTCCATCTCTGAAGCACTTCAAAACCGCTCATAAACAGCTCACCTCAAGCCAAGCAAACAGCAGGTATGGCCCGAAGCAGCACTGACACTTCCTAACAGCAGCTCCTCCAAGGTGTCTGGCTGGAGTTTTGCCCCCTACATGCTGTGAGCAAAGGAAACAACCCAAGCACTGGTGTGCTCACCCAGCCCCTTCTCATCATTAGCTCTGCAAGGACTCTGCATTATTAAACAGAATTCAAAGGTTTCTTAATCATTACTCATTACTATGGTAACACCAGGCAGGGAAACGGGACCAAGCAAGGTCCTGCACACGGGCTGGGGAGAGAGCTCCTACCACCACGTGCCTCAGACCTGAAGAGGTTGCTCAGTAAGCCAGGGGAGGTGAACAGAGAGAAATCCAGCCAAGGGCCTTCCCCACTCATTAGCAGCTCCACTGCTAATGCAAAACAAGGGAGGAAGGCAGCTTTGAGAAGGAATTTTGACTGCAAATAAACCACATGGCAATGAAGAAGGTCACCTATTTAAAGTACAGGTAGAGGAGCACAAGCTATAACCAAAGCAAGGTGTGTGAGCATGTGAAACAGGAACAGTCCCACAGTAACCGCTCACATTTAAGATCTCACCTTCCAATAAACGGAAAGCTTCTCATTCTTGATATGAAGGAGAAGGAAGTTATCCCAAAGCACACATCACAGCAACTGACACCCCATTTCCCCACATGGAAAACCCTTTAAAGCCTCACCTTGGCTAGGGTACCCTCCCCACGATGCACACTTGTGCCAGCACAGAAGTCAATCTACTACTGCTATTTCTGGGCTTGGTTTTACACCACAGCTCCCAAGCAGCACTTGTTGCATTACAGGGATGGGGGGAAGGGAGAATAAAAATCCTTTTCTATCATTACAAGCAAATAATGAGATAATTAGTCAGCAGGTAAAGCAGAACATATAGGAAAGGGCTGCTGTTATCACTCCTTGAAGTATCTTGTGTGTATTATTGTGAAGTGATGTATTTGTGCCAGGCCAATTCATACGGATTGTAGTTTCAGGACATAAATTACCCTGTCACGTACTCAGTACAGAGGAACAGCAGCAGAGATGTTCAGTGTTTAAGCAAATTTTGTTCACCAGCTTTTCATCTCCAGCCTCCTGCCCCTACTTTTTAACCTGCTGATGTGGGATAGGGAGAAGGGAGGACGATGCTGTTGGGAGCTCACCCCAGCCACAGGGGACACAGCCTGGGCACATGCAAGGTTCAAAGGCAGTGGGAAGCCCCTGTGTCAGATCTGGCCAGGATCATTCAGAGGTTTCAAAGCAGTTGGGAATGCAGCTGAGCTGCTCCTACAAACACACACTGCTCTGGACAAGCCTCCTCCATTACATAACCTCATTGATCTCACAAGTCACACTGACCCCCAGGACCAAACGGGTCTGAGCAACACATTCTCCCATCCCATCACAAAGCAAGAGTGTTAGATACAAGCACCTCCTTATCACCACTGCAATCTAAAGTCTACACTCTTTTACCAGGTTGCATATTTAGCAGTTGCCAAGTGCAGATATACATTTATTACTGAAGCTGTGCCCTAAAACATTCCAGGTCACCCATTGGAACTTATTCATAGGTTCTGTCATAGGGAGACTAGTTTAACAGTGCAAAAATGTATATGAAAAGCTGTATACATTCTGCTTCACTGGTGACAGAGAGATTATGGTCCATCAAGTCAGTAAATTAATTTAGTGTGTGTGAAGGAGGACAGAAGGAAAGGAGGATTGCTCTTGGGAAGCTCAGTATCCCAGCACCAAGCTCCTATTTTCTTACCCACTACCATTGTACAGCTTCTAAGGGTTTTCCAGAGCACCCAAACCATCTACACAACATGTCAGAAGGCTCTGGGAAGGATGGGACAGCACCTCTTCTCCCTCAAGTCTGAATGGTTAGGTTTTCTTCCTTGCACATCTGGTACCCAAGCCAACGTGATGAAATGCAGAGACTTATCCCCAAAAGACAACAGATGTTGCATTCCTCCCTGCTACTTTGCCATCAGAACACAGGGTTTCTTCTCCGGCTGTAAGCACACAGAGATTATCTCCATCTGCCTTGGATCTTTATTTTGGAGACTGTTCACTTCCTTCAACTGTTTCTCACTATCTTCAAAGCACATTTAGACACCAAGAACCCGATCAAAGAGCTCTGTCAGAAGTGGGGCTTCAACAGTCCCAAGCCAGAAAGAGCATCTGTGGATTGCAATCCAAACCATGGAAGACATGAAGACTAAGCATGGGTTTGAGTTTTCCCTTGCTGTGGACATCACCTCCTAGGACCCCTTCCGATTATCCAGATATTCTTGTGGACAGCATCACCCATTCTTAAACCTGAAGCACGGCATCAGCGTAAGGCTCCTCAGGAAAGTGTCCAAATCTCTTTGCCACAGGTATGGCAACACCTGGCTCTGTTCCGAGCAGCATGAAGACAGGGTACTGCTGTATTTTAGGTACCCCCTTCACTTTCACAAGGATCCGTTCCAGAGAAATTCAGAGGCACCGAAGAGGACAGCTCTGCCGGCAGCTCCTTTAAGCAGCCTTCTTGGTCTTCACTGGTACCTTTGGAACAAGATCTCATTTCCAAGCAGCACAGAGAGGGCAAAAAGCAGCAACTTCGAAACAAATCCCGAGTCGTGGCTATATCACCTTTGGCATTTCTTAGACCTATTCTCACTCTGCTACAAACCCCAGCACTTTGAGCAGGGAACACGAAAGGGGATGACAACCTGTAGCTTTGCATAACAAAACCACATTTACTTGAGCAGTGGGAAGGGCACCTCTTTAGGACACCAGATAACCCAGGAACTAGTGCTAATAAGTTATTGATTTTCCTACAGTTCTTCCAGTACCAGCTGATGGCTTCCGGTAATCACTTTGCTTCCATATTCCCAGAGTCCAGCTGTGTCTCTTGGAAGAGCTCATTTATGGCAGCTTGTGATAATGTGATGTTTTAGCAATGTCAGCAACATATAAAAATCCTCCGATTTATTACCCCTTGCTTCCAGTGCATGCAAAGGGAAAGAAGCCCATAAAAGCATCTCATTCACATTTAGGTGAACATGACTCCTCTTTCTTGTCCTTCCTGCGTTTCTATCAAGTTGCCTGCCAAGCAGTGGAACCACAAACCCTTCCTTCTCCATTAGAACCGTTTCTATTTTGGAATGCTGTGCCAGGAAGCGCAGATGAAGGACAGACCCAGCACAGATGCAGCAGGCAGGATGCAAGCCTAAAAGCTGTGAGATGTTATTTCTGCTCCTGTGTCTGACACCAACCTCCTCTTTGTCCTGGTCAAGCTGCAAAACTGTTTGTGATTCCGAGCACAACACAGCACCACATGGCAACTGCAGCTGGAGTTGATACAGCACAGAGGCTTTAAACCTGTGTTTAGGTGAGCACAGAGGCTTTAAACCTGTGTTTAGGTGAGCACAGCTGGCAGGTTAGTGTTTGGAAGTACTGGCCCTAAGATTTACCTGGGTGATATTGAGGGCAGTCATCCAAGCTGCACTCATGTTAGCAGAGCAACCGTGAGCAGATGAGATTCCAGCAATTGCCCTCAGACTGCAAGTGCTCTGGGATCTGAAGCCTCATGCTGTGCTTCCAGAGCACCTGGAATGTCATTACAGGCTGATCCAAGGAGGGCTTCCAGGCACATCAGATGCTAATTAAAAAGATGAGCACACCAGACCTTCAGGTCTATAAATCAACATCCCCTGCTACTTCTATACAGTCACTTACACCAGCTGAGTATCTATTCCTTACTATAGCTCTTGACTCTTCCAGCACCAGACTGACCTGCTCACAGGTAACCCAAAACCCCACACATTCACTGCACCTTTTAAACCTAGCTTTGCTGGCCTGGCTAGTGGAGAGCAGCCTGAGCACACTTGGGACTACAGGCACCAGTGCCAAATTAGTGGCACTTGCAAAGCAAGCGTGTAACTTGGGAAAGTCAGGAAAGGCTTTAAAAGCACCAAAGAGCTTCAGAGAACGTGTCTCAACATAATACCTGCCCTGATTAACTGCAGCACATTCATTCCACCCAGCGAGTTCCAGTGTCTTTCTCCCTTTGTCACGGCTGATTTAGGAAACCTGAAGGACTTGTACACGAGTGCTTACAATAAATAATACCTAAATAATCAAAACTGGGCACTTGCGCCCTTAAAGGCTCAACATTTTCTGGAGTAGTGAAGAAACTTTCCTCACACGATGACAGTAGGGAAGAGGGAGCCAGGGAAGACTCCTTGGAGCTGGGAGGGGAAAGAGGGAAGAATAATGTTTTTCCCTTAACTGAACCAGCTTTGAGCGCAAAGCTAAACCACTGCAGGGATTCCAGGGGGACCAGATCCCGTCAAAGGTTCATATTTCACAGCTGAGCTTTCAAAGGTTAGGGCAGTGCATTTGCTAGGAGAGAGAATGACAACGTTGTCCTTCAGACTAAAACAACAGGGCTGAACATATTCCCATTCAAACAAGAGCAGAATCTGTAGGATAAAGGGTAAGCGGGTGCGGATGTGTGCACTGGAGGAGAAGCAGAACACAAAGTCCACAGAACATCACTACAAGAATCACAAGAAGATATTCTGTGCCCCAGAGAGTATGCACTCAGGAGCTGGGCATTGTTTAACCTGCTGGGCTGAAGGGAAGCAAAAAGCTAGAGCAGGGAAAGCTGTATCTGGTTATGAGCCATGGTAACTGCAGCATGGGCCAGAGGAAAGGGGTTCAAAGTATGGTGTAGACAAGAAGCTGGAGGAGGAAGAACCGATCTACCCAAACCCTCAGCTCACTCCATCCCAGTGAGAACAGCAGGGGAGAAATCAATAACCTGAGCAAGAAACTGTAATAACAACTGACATTTATACAGCAGCAGATACCCAGGTGTCCCCAAACACTTGACAGATATTACAAGCTGAACTGATTTATAAGCAGGGGATCTGGCTCCTTGCAGAACACTGATTCCCACACCAAAGTAAAGGAACTCCTGTGGATTTTGTGGCAACCTTTGCCCATCACTCCATTTCAGGGACAAACATCCAAGTGCTCTGACCTTCCACGTCTCCCACAGTTTAGTTAGGAATTCCCTCCCCCGTGGACAAGGCATTTCACATGCAGGGGGGGCAAATGTTTGTTTCGCATGGCTGGACAAAAAGCATCCCAGGATTATTAGGGCAGACTCAAGCATCTCCATGGTGCTCTGCTCACCTTGCAATCTCCTCAGCCCTTCACATCAGCAGTCCAAGTTACACATCACTCTGCTTTATAGTAGACAGGAAACTATTTCAAGTAGCTCCCAGCTATGGATTTGCCATTGACATGGATGCTCAGCAGAGGCAAAATTACATTTAGAACATGGTGTTTCTTTGTCTTTGCCTCAGCCTCACGTTTCTTTCACAAAGAGGAAGAATGAAATTGGGAGAGGATATAAAAATAGTATTTAAAGGCCCAATGTACAAAAAACCCCACCACAACAAACCAGTCTTCTAGCTAACAAGGACAACAGAGGTCCAGTGGCACTAACAGCTCGAGGATCCCAAAGTCCAAATAGGTCCAGCAGTAACGAGGAAGTGCTAGAAACTAACATAGAAAGATCTGAAGAGTGAGACAGAATTGGGCTCAACATCAAGAAGAGCGAGCTGCTACTAAGGGTACACAGCCTGCTTCACATCTCAGCTCCTCAAGGGCCAGTTCATCCGCTTCAGAACAGAAAGTCATTATAGGAGCTTACAGAAGGCAGAGCCATTGTACCTCACACATAGGAAGAGACTTTCACATCCAACATACGGAGTCCCAAGCCTCCACGACACTGCACCATTCCCTTCTCTCCCCTTGCACTACAGGCGCTGCTTTGGAGAGGGACTTCAATTTAGTGTCTAACATAGAAACACTCCATTTCTACTTTTCCTTCACATCTTGGAGCCGAGGCCACTGCTCGGTTCTAACAACAAGGTAACATATGGGGTATTATTATTATTAATACAAAAATTCCTTGAATTTTTCATGTGGTTTTCATCTTCTGTTTTCCTCCTCAGGGCAGCCCCTACACAGCGCACAAGGAGCGTAGGAGGCTGCAAATGATGCTGGTGCAGTGATCCAGCTGGGCTGCGAGTACGAGCACAGTCACCATCTGCACTCAGCAGCAGCACAACTGCCTCATGCAACACAGAGCCCAAGGAAAAGCAGAGATGTCTGAAGCTTCTCCTACTTGTCCCTTCCCTGAGCCCCCGAGTTCATCTTCCTCTGACCCTTCAGACATTGCACCTTTGTAGCTTAAGTTCGTACAACTGATTTCAGCTGATGCCAGCTGTGGAATCCATCCTTTCAGCAGTCATCTGCTGACTTACTCCTTCCTGCAGAGGCAGCTCCTATAGATTGCTGATTTTCAAACTCAATATGCAAGAAAGGTGGAAAGTTCTGTGCAGGGAGACCAAAGGAAAAGCAAAGCAAACAGGCACACAAGCTTTTTAAGGGGCTTCCTGAATTCCCACTGAATTTCTCCCATTCCCCAAAGCCTCAGGCAGTAAACGCCTGCCAGTCTGAGAGGCTTTACCAGTCCCCAAATCCCACTTGTTAAGGTTTATTGTTATGGCAAATCTCGTGTGCAAAGGTAAGCTGTTGTAGCAACAGTTTGTCAAGCTTTTAACTTCACAAGATCCATATTCTCCTACCCCAGACCTGTCACCTCCCATAATGGAGCTGCTCAGTGAGATGTCAGGGGCAAGCGGCCTCCACCAAGGTTATCTGCAGAGCTCCAGTAACGCACCAACCTCCCCATCCCGTTCCCTTCAAGCCCCCAGCCTGCTTCCCTCCAGCATTAGTCATTCACTGCAGAATGTTTTGCATCTTACTTTAAAAGGAACTGACAACATTGTACAAACAAACCCACTGCCAAACAAACTCCGCAGTCTGTGCCACAGACTAAGCGTGGCGCATCTCTCCTTGGCAGAAGTTAGGATGCGGTCTCCAACAGTCTGGATCAAGCTTTCTTTTTTCTTATCCATTATGAATTTAGTTTCAGAAGAAAAATATTCATGCACACCTGCCAAAATGCAGGGGTATTTTAACTGCACCACATTTATGATGATTTTTCACCCTCTGGTACCCAAAGGCAGCAGTCATGTACTTACAAGCAGCTGACACAAAGAGATTATGAACCAAGCAATCCACAAACATTCTAGGAATACCTCATATCCAGATGATGGGGAGTTCCTAGCTAGGACCAGTTACTCATGCTAAAATGGCAAAGCTACACACCCTCCCATCCACTTTATCCATTTTGCCATGCAAAAAAGGCACTAGAAACATCTTGCCTTTGGTGGACCTGCCCTGTCCCCATGAACTGAGCTTGAAGTATTACAGAGACATTGCACTACGCCAAGCACTGACAAATCTGAAGCGCTCAACATCTTTCTAAGGCTCCAGCAGGGTTGAACAGTCCAAAGTAACACTTGAAGCCAAGGCTGCTGCGTGAGCCACAGGAACCACAGCAATTCTTACCATTCTGAAGTGCTACCGACAACACTGCTGTTTTAGCAGCACCAGTGACAGATCGGACTCTCCCATCTCATGTTGATGGAGCTGGCAGAAGACAAAGGAGATGCATCACTTCCCAAACATGTGCTCCAACAATCCTTTCTCCAAAGATTTTTCAGCTTACCACACAATAAGAAACCCGCTCCTATAAACCAAGATCCCATTCAGGCAGTAACATTAAAATGACTATTCTGAAGAGATTCAAACTTGGCCTTGCCCAGTAGCTTCAGGCACCTCAGTGCCAGTTCTATCTTGCCTTCATTACTTTCACATCTGATAGGTAGCTCCTTTGCAGTATTTCCTGACATGTACTCAGTGAGAGGTTCAGGTTTAAGGCATTAGTTTTATTGCCTCTAGAAACACATTACTGCATTGCTGAGTTGAAAACCATCAAGCATTAAACCCAAAATCCCCGTCAAAAAATGCACATACATTTCAGTCCCCTTACCCCCAGTTCTTCTTATGCAATGAAGAGTTCAGCATCAATCCACAAGGTAAAACATGCTATTGCCTTACCCCTCAACCTACCTGCTTCTTCTACAATTGCCTCTGTTTAAAAACTGCAGCAAATTTCTTATGGAGTTTCTCTCCATTTTGCTTCCTAGGGGAATGACTCCCTAGTTCTCAACCCCAGATAAGCTGCTTCATTACTTCCACAAGGAACGGGTGATCTTCACACTATCACCTGCTCCTGTTTCTCACAGCATCTTATTTCAGCACAAGCACCTTGGGAGAATTACAAACCAGGAATGACAGCAAAGAGAAATAATCTAAATCCAAGGTCAGAAAGACTTTCCTTGCTATAGACCCTGCTGATAACAGAGTAACAGTCTCCCGCTTTGCCAGCGATTCACACAGGTATTAACTATGGAAGCCTTTATGCCAAGAAAGAAGCGAATGCCAAGTTTCCTAATAGTGCAAACTGCTCAGGTAAAAGGCCAGGAAGCAGGAGGCTCACTGCAACCCAACACCAGCATTTTCTGAACCCAGTATTCATCGTCAGTCTGGCTTCTGATGTGCCAACTCCTTGCCCTGTCCAGTGCATGAGAGGAGCCCATGAAGACTGAACTAGCACAAAACTACCTTGTGGTCCTTCATGAAGTTCTACCCTGGCTATAATTATTGCGTGGAATTGTACTAGGAAGGAAAATCCCTGTTCCACAGCCCTTAGCCATTTATAGTGTGTTCAACCAACTTTTAAGCACAATATCATACAGCTTGCGGCCAAACACCTTAAAATAGCTTAAGCTTTTTATAGCTCTGCTGTTACCACTGTCAACCAAATTTATAACCTCAGATAACTAAACCAGGTCACTCTGACAAAAGCCATTTTCCATGAAACTGCGGGGATTGTCATTCCCTAGATTCAACATGTGAGAGGTGCAAAGTCTCCGTGTGATTTGGAGAGAAGCAAGCTGGGATCAGGCATTAAGCAATCCAGAATAATGTTTCCCAGGAAAACGGCAGCAGATCTGGAAATTGAATCTCAGTTCTGTTCTGCCTGGCTTAGTGCCTTAGCAGCAGTATCTCTGGCCTTCCCAGGCACTCATCCCTAGTTGTATCTTAAAGCAATCATGTTTTAAGACCATAGCTACAGTGAAAGATCAGTCTGTTTTCTTGTGTGCTGTAACTATAACATAACACACATGCACGATACAGTGAAATGGTAGCTCTGTTGTACATCCGTCTAACTACAAACCAGACACTATTTATGCAATACTTGATTCCACACCAGTCCACAAATCAAAATCCCCCAGCACAAAGGAAACAGAAACAGTTCTGTGCAGAAAACCTCCCACAAAGTTTGATAGTGCTGGAGTGGCAACGGGAGCTTCCCAACGGGAGCACAGGGAAATTGGAAACAGAGCTGTCTAGTTTCAAACACTGAATTAAATTCCCATCCATCTTAATACTCATCTCCTTACGGCAGGAAACGTTATTTGCTATGGAGCCACATAACTTTCAGAGTACAGATGTTTGCTGCTGCTTAAAGCCATCACAAGATCAGCAGAGGGCTTAGGCAGGTCTCACTGAGGTTGCTGTTGGGCAGTCAAGGCCTGTGGAAGCTTATAAAGTACAGCTGGTAGCTGCTATTGTCTGGTAACACCAGTTTGCAATGGAATGTCACCAGAAGTAGCCATGCATGTCAGCACCACGACAGAGAGCTTTCTCATTCAGGTTTATCCAGCTGGAAATGGAAGCAATTGATGTGAACTTGAAAACTATATGATTTGCAAGACGGGGGTAAGGGAAGCTTTCCCCCAGCAGTGCTGTTCCACCCAGCTTGTACCTCAGTCAGTCACCCAGGGCTGGTTAATCAGTAGCTCCATTACCACCTTCTTTTCCTGCATTTACTTTGGGCACAAGAGCCACCAGGAGGGAAGCTGAAATGAGAGCAAGGTGTAAATAGGCACGTGCTGCTGCTGCTTGTCTGTCACTGGTATGCGAAAATGAAGCTGCAGCAAAGGGAAAACAAAATATTCAATTAGGACAGTGCATGGTGACTGCTTGCCTGGGCAGGGGAGGGCTGGAATGAGGGACATGTTCCCTCTCCCTAGTTCACAGCCTCCTTGTGTAAGTCAGAGCTTCGTTTAGAAAGGCAGGAGCAGCAGGGAAGATGGATGGGCAAGCAGTACCTCTGCTTAGGAGTGGGAACTCCTAAGGAGGGCTAAGATGCACTGCTACATGGTGACCCTCAGAGCCTGAAGCATGGTACCCAGCCTATAGCTGCAAACGTGTTATGTTACAGTCAGAAGATGGTAACAAGAAATCAGAGCACAGGCTTGGGCTGCAGGGGGGCTCGCTACTCCCTCCCAGGTCAAAACCTGATCCTGAGCCCCAGTACTAAAGCAGAGACCATTTGCTCAAGACATACAAGTGCCTGAATACACAGGTTAAGGTTCTCACATTTCCTTCCCCCATCTCACTAAAAACTGAATTACCCTGAGCCACTGCCATTCCTTGAAGCAGAATAACAGCGTGTCTACAGCCCTGCTCAATTATGCAGTGCTACAGGAGTGTAAAGCAAAGCATTCAAAACCATAATTTGAAGCTATTATTGTTTATATTGTGGCTGAGACCTCAGAGTCCAAACGTACCAGGAGTTGCCCATACTTCATTTCAATTACACACTGTAACAAGGGAACCAGCCCAAGGCTGCTGGGAGCCAACCTAGGCAATCGCATGAAAAATACAACTAAAATCTATCAGAGGTTCAGTCAACTGAAGACCAGCATCCCTGCTACCCAGGAAACATGGCTACCTGAACACTGCTTCTTAAGCAGGACACACTCAATCATCTGATGCAAACAATAAGAGCCTCACCTTGCAATAACCTCCAAGCTGTAAAAGTTTTCCATTTAAAAACCAGGAAGACTGACACAAGCAGCAGTTGAAAACCAAATTCTGCCCCTTCCTTTTGTCACAGCCCCTGCACCTATCCCAAGCCACTGGGATTTCCTTTTCACCGTCCCCCCAGCTTTGCTTTTTCTGTGGCTGACTTCTCATTCCAAGCAAAATCAAAGCCACCTGGAATACCAGCACTGAGCAGTTCTCTTAACAGCACAAGCATGGATCAGCACCTCTCAGAAACACTGTCAAAGAGAACCATTTGTTACTCATCTGTAAGGGTCCCAAGGAAGCCTCTTTGACCGAAATGTAACTTCCCCCCATTTACCTTCCACAGAGGAAGAAATCAAAGCAACCAACTCCTGCAGAGACCTTCCCATTTATTATCCCCTCCTCTAGCGATGTGCACTGGGGACTGCTGTGAATAACCATGTGAATCAGGAAGAATTTCCTACCTTTGCTTCCCAGACTCAGGCACTGGCCATTGCACAAGAGACCACATGGGACCCGTGCTCTGTTCTGGTATTAGCATCTCCTTTGGGAAGATGCCTGTGCTAGTAAGAGCCCATAATGGACTCGCAGGTCTTTGAGGAGGTCTTGCCTAGTGACTGCAATGAGCTCAGCTCCAACTTCCTCCCCCACATGGCTTTTGTTAGCTTGCTGTTTACAGCTTAGAATTATTGACATCATAAATGTTGACTCATTAGGCTGAAATTGAACGAAAAGGTCCCTGCTTTGCTTGTGGCTCCCTCCTTTGTGGCATACCTCTTTCCTCCTGCCTTCGTTGCTTACCTCATTCAGCTTGTGTGACACATTTAAGCCTCAGAGGGATGAAAGCTATGGCAACAGGAGTTGTGCATCTAATCCCCAATGCACAGTGCTAAAAACGTACCATGCAGCATCACATTTCCTATTCACAAGATTGTTCATGTTTCCATTCATGTTAAACTCAAGAGAGAAGTTACAGAAATCCTGTATAAGGAGAAAAATCCAGGGCAGCGAGTCCCATGTGCAAGCCAGGACACTTGGTTTATAAAGCTGAGGCAGGCTTATGGGGGCAGGCAGAAATGGGGCTCATGTCTGGAAGCACAACAAGAAGAAACACCTAGGAACTGTTAAAGACTTGATTAGATTGCACTTTTGCTCTAGGTCACTATTCCTGTTCATGTACAGAGGGTGATAATTCAGTATCACACAGCTGAACACTCCTTAAGCACTAACCTGCTTCAGCTGCTCTCCCATACAAGCCCCCACCTGAACCAGCAGCCTCAGGTCACAGCACCACAAGCTGGGACTAGGACACCCTCACTCCACAGTTCAGATAGAGTTTCCCCTGTGCAGGCCAGACCAGAGACCTTGGTGTGCTCAGAGATGGCCACCAAGGCCCAGCACAGCACCTCACTGCTCCCTCCCACCATCAGGAACAGGCAGAAACTCCACAGAACAGCTCCATTTTTTGTAACGCCTCTCTTCTCTCTGCTTGTGAAACACTAAAGGGGGGCAGACCCATCTCCCTGCCTTTGCCAGGGCAGCCCCACACTAGCTTTGTGCAAGCATCCTACAGGAGACTGCACATCCCTACCCAGCAAAGGCACACCAAAAGCACCAGGAACCTGCTCTTACCAGGGCCTGGACACTCCTGCCCAGCAAAAATCCATGAATTAGACAAGCATTTAGAAATACCCGAACATTACATGCATAGCAAAATTAAAAAGCCTTAAGTGTGTTCTTCATTCAGCTCTGCACTGAGAATTAATACATGATTCACTGCTTCCTATCTGTGGGCTGAACACCAGCTGCTTATGAATGAGGGTTTTTACAGCCTAAAGGCTATACAATGCCCACTCTAGGATAAGCTTCTACATACAGAAGAGTAGGAACAGCAAATAGTACAACATTCACCTGAAAAGCAAAAGGAAGGACACAGACTCACCCCTGCCTTCGTGTGAACAGGATTCTCCTAGAGAAGGGTTCAGCTGCCTCAGGAGAGCAGAACCAGGGCCCAGGTACCAGCAGGCAATGAGCACAGGGAGCCACGGTTGAGCTGCGAGGCTGCCAGCTCCGAGATGCTCCTTGACCCGGCTTCTGCAGCCATAGAAGCTTTAGTGCAAACAAGATAAGAGCAAACTGGTGGGGGCTCGGGTTATATTTGGGAGGGTTCAGATGCAACCCCTTTGTAATTAGACACAGGTATCAGTGGGGGCAATCAAGGAGGTGATTAGTAAATGAATCACAGCTTTTAAGGGGAGGGGTTAAGGTGCGAGACCCTGGGGAAGGAGCTGGCAAAGAGCTGCAGGAGGCCTCCGGAGGGGTCCTGCCTGCAACCCGCGGGGGCCCTCCTGAAGCGCCGGAGACCTCGGCTGCTGCCCGGCTTCAGGTGCGGCTCGGTGGGAATTCCCCGCAGCTGCGGCCATGTGAGGGAGAGAAGAAAGCGAGCGGCCGGGCAGGAAGAGGAGGAGCTCTGCATTGGTGAGGGGTGCAAGAGGTTGTGTTTCTGGAACGTTCAGCGCATTGGGGAGGCATTGGAGGTACTGAAGCCTGTGCAGAGACGTCTTGAGAAGCTCATCTGAAGCTTAGAGGTATGGTTTAAGCTTTGTTTTCATTTTGGAGTCTGCCTCGCCCAGGGTGGTGCCGCTTGCTGTAGTAGGTGAATTGCAGGAGCCATGTTTTTCCCACGGTGTCTCCTATGAATAAGCTGCTTGCTTCTTGTTCGAGGCTGAGGCTTCTATGGGGAGGATAGAAGTGATGTACATGTTGTGTTAACCTGCCAGAGGGGTGATGGGGATGAGCTCTTAGGCAGAAGCTCTTCCCTATGAGGGTGCTGGCACAGGGTGCCCAGAGAAGCTGTGGCTGCCCCATCCCTGGCAGTGTTCAAGGCCAGGTTGGACACAGGG
>WTXV02049537.1:0-25221 GCA_009823435.2 Nymphicus hollandicus
GCTTCAGCACTGTCTGGTTCAAAGCAGGGATTGTGCACCAGGTCATATCCACACTTAGCCAGAGGCTCCTCCAACACACATTAACTATGTTTCTTCTCTTTTTTTTCTGCTATATTTACATAAGGTAATATAGCTGGCATGTTAATTTGTTAAAAGAATCAGGAAGCTTCTGCATTACAAAGAGTATGAGCAAAGGAGAATCTGTAATTCTGGCTTTCACTGGACTATTTTATGGGTTTATATTTGACATAGTGACACTGTAAAGTGTATTTTCCTAATCATAATTGTGCTAAGAATATTCACAAAAAAATCATTTAATAAGTAACATGCCATTACAATCACACCTTTGAAACATTAATTATATATGATGCAATGTAAATTAGAATCTGCATTGTTGAGGTCTACATTAAAAGAAAATGGAAACAAGTATTAACTAGACAACCTAGTATTTATTAGGAAGTAAGATTTTATACAAAGTAAAAGATAGAGAATTCCACATTCCATCCATAAAAGTTACATTTTCAGTAAGCTGATTATCTCATTTCACCTATTAGCAAATGTGTAACAGTAAAAAGAGTGAATATTTACACAACCAGGACCTAAAAACACTTTTGGAATTAATTTGTGTTTAGCTCAAGAAATTTGGAAATCGTTGCCACTTCTAACTTCCCCATTGTTGTTACTGCTTTCAAGTAGCCTCCCAGCACACTGATTTGCTAGAAGGTATATAAAAATGCTACTTGGTTACAGTTGCAGTGGTAGATTCCAGTGCTTAAAAAATCAGTAGTTCAGAATGATTCATGTGATCACTCTGGGGGTCAGATACTCCCCAACACAACCTTAAAGGCTCAGGAATAATAGGTAGGTCATTTACTTTAAATACCTAAGTATTAACTTTAGAAAAACGTGTCTGTTTTACTTAGTTCTGTTTTGTTTCTTTGATTTATACCTGAGGAAATTTCTTACTGAAATATGCAACTTGTACGAGTAACAGAATTAATTATGGGAATTTAGTTTACTTTTCATAGAATCATAGAATTGTGTTTGGGTTGAAAGGGACCAATGATAACTCATGCAAGTTGTGTGAAATGGAACCTTTCACTAGACCAGGTTACTCAAAGCCCCAGCCAACCTAGCCTTGAATACTTCCAAGGATGGGGCATCCACAACTTCTCTGTGCAACCTATACCAGTGTCTCACCACCCTCATACTGAAGAACTTTTTTCTTGATATCTAATCTCAATCTTTCCTTTTTCAGCTTAAAGCCATTCCCCTTTGTTCTGTCACTACATGCTCATGTAAAACGTCTCTCTCCAGATTTCCCCCATTAGGTATTGGAAGGCTGCTCTAAGGTCTCCCCTGAGCCTTCTCTTCTCCAGGCTGAACAAACCAAACTCTCAGCCTGTATTCATAGGAAAGGTATTCTGCTCATCTGAAGTCAAATAAACAAATGGCATATTTCCCAACTTATTCCAGACAGATATTTTGCTTGGTACAGACAAGCACAGCTTAATAATTTCCATATATTTACTTATATAGGCACCAGATATTCAAGTGTTAGATCACCTACTGACAATCATGAACTTTTTAATTTTACTTCATATAATGACTTCTGAACTACAAGAGCAAATGTATAGACCAACCCAGATGATTATTCTCAGAAGTGATATGCTCAGTATATACCACAAATGCCAAAAGAGTTGGCTTTAGGGTCAGCAACAGCAATATTAATACTGAATGTGTGTACAAACTGGTTGGCAGATAACTTCCAATTCTACAGTATCATTCTCTTTCTGGTGGCTTAATGCCAGTTTCACAGTATGCCATACTGATGAGGAGATGCAGCAGAAGTGCAAGAGAGGAGATGAAGGGTTGTGAGCACCACCATGGTCTCTTCTCCTAAGTCACAAATAATAGGAGAAGAGGTAACAGCCTCAAGCTGTGCCAGGGGGGATTTAGATTGGATATTAGGAAAAATTTCTTCATAGAGAGGGTGATCAGGCATTGGAACAGGTTGCCCTGGGAAGTGGTGGAATCACCATCCCTGAAAGCGTTCAAAAACCGTGTAGATGAGACATGGTTTAGTGGTGGTCTTAGCAGTCCTGGGGTAAAGGTTGGACGTGATGATCTTAAAGCAATTTTCCAACCTAGTTGATTCTGTGATTCTATGATTCCATGATAGTGTTCCATGGCAGGGAAACATCTCTGTCCTCTTCCAGAAGTACTCATGGTTGTGGATGCAGATGGTTGGAAGGGAGATCAACTACATCTGCCATGTCCATTTGAAGTGCCAAAGAGAAGCAAGGGAGATGCACAGAACATATATAAATTCTAGTTTCTAAAGTTGGAAAGTGGGAAACAATAATTATTTATTTGGTAAATCTCCTTTTTGAACAATAGGATTCTTATTTGGGTCTTGTTTGGGTTTGTCTTTGTTGGGTTTTTTTCTGTTTCTAAATCAATGGAACAGAGAAAGCTTATTTGCTGTCTTAAGAAGTTTAATATTATCCAGAATTACACATTTACTCCCAAACAAAATCAAAATTACCATGACTATATCAGGAGTTTTTCTGCTTTGATTTGATTGCCCTTTGGAGTCTGTGCTATTCCAGAATTTTTATTCAATAGAATTGATTCAGTAATTTTGTTTTATCTTTCTATATTTTACTAAAAGTCATTCTAGACGGAAGGGTTGAGAGGCATTCTAACACTTTATTTAAGAGGGTATATTTCAAGTGATCAATTACTACATGGGTTTAATATATAAATTCTGCCCTTTAGATAAAGCTCCTTATTAACCTGTTCTCCCCTTATTAACCTGTTCATCCTCTAATCAAAGCATATCTCAGACTCTAAGCCTTTGCGTCTAGGCTAGCTAATAAAGTTATAAACAACAGTAAAAGGATTTATAGGATTTTTAAAATATTTTCTGACACTAGTGTTCACTAGTTCAAAGTTGACTGGACCAGAGTTTGGGTGGGGTAATCTTGTGGCTTGTAAGTTATTGTCAAAATATGAAGAAAGATGCATAAGAGGCAGTGTATTGAAAGTATGTTCATTTTTCTAGGAAATTTTTAATTAGATTTATATCATCATGCATATATGTATATCCTCTTTCCTTTTTTTTTTTCTCTATGCTTACTGTTTTGTAATTATAATTACAGGTTTGTCTGGTATTTTTCTGGACACTTTACTCTCACTGAATCACTGAATTTACCCTAAAGAGGACTATAACATAGCATCAGACATGTCAGTGCATGCTGGTTTAAGCTTCCCACACACTTCATGCATCTCAAGTTGAAGTTCTAAAAGCCGTATATGTATTAGATTATTTAAAAGACCTGCAGCCTGAGTCTAGGATCTACAGCATGTACTATTCACATTATACAACTTGGGGTGTGGGTGGAATTACCATTAGGCCATCATTTTCTCTAACATGAAGGCTCAGACATATCAGTGTTCCAGTTTAGGCATTAATCCATCTTTAAAATAGCAATATAAAGTTTTTTATCCCAAAATGAACAGTACTAGTATCTCATTGGAGCCCAGTGGCACTTCTACTTAAGGATGAATTAAAAAATGTAACAAAAATAACTTTTCTGGTCTTGCTGCAGCAGATGGTAAATAAGACTCAAAAGGGAGATCTCTGTACATTAAAAGGAGATATTTTGAGTCTTTAATAAGTTTTTGAGGCAGTCATAAGCAAAGCTGGTGTGATCATTCAGACAACAATAAATCAGAAAATAGATAATTAATACCTTATCAATTAATCGCTTATAAATACAAGCAAATTCTTAAAAATGCTTTACATTTCTCACATAAAAAGCCATCCACTTCACAAATGAACTCTGCCCATGCATGGGAGAGAATCAATGGACTATTACATTCTGTATCTCTTAAATGATGTTTAGAAACTTATATTGTTGTATGTGGATAGGTTATTTAATAAGTAGTGCTGAGTAACAGCTGTTATATACTGTACCTTCCTCCTTGTATGGAAACCTTCTCTTGTCTAGCTATAAAAGAAGCCTTAAAAAAAATTCCTAAGATGTTAACTTCATTGAACTCAGCTGCTCAACTCAGATGTTGGCATTCAAAAAAGAACTTAAGAATTTTTGAGAGATTTTTGTGCTTTATTGCTACAGTTCTGGAATGAGAAGCTAATAAGAGTGCCTATATGGTTTTTGGATTTTCTCTTTTTGGCCTGGACCATCGTCTGGCTGTCTACAGCAAACCCGCCCAAGGCTGTTGAATAAGAGCTGGAACAGCACACATAAACACTCATGCTGGCATTACACTGACTCCCAGCTCTTTTAGATATGCTTAGTTACAAAGCTTTTATAAAGGAGACATTTCTGAATAGCATGCATTTCCACCCTGAAATTAGCTTTCATGTCTTCCAACATCACTGATAGAATCTTATTCATGAACTGAAGTAGGAGAATCATTTTGCTGCAGCAAAATGCTTCAAAACCACCAATGAATATATTTGCAGAAGAAACCAGTGTGAACTAAAACAAATCCTCCAAGGATTTATATGTAAAAATTAAAAAAAAAAAAAGAAAAAGCTGTGAATCTAACTGTATAATATGTAAATATAATTATAATTCAAAATAAACAGTTACCTTCTCATCATTCTATAGAGACCAGATACTTAAGGAACAACCTATCATTACACTTACTTAAAGGCTTTTGTAATGTGATTAGATTCATTTAGCTATGACTGAAGTTTAAATTGTTTAAACCCTCAATGAGACCTCTTTGACAAATGTGTGCTGGAAAATGACATTGAATTCAAACCAGCTAGAAGTCCAGGGTTAAAATGTTCATGGAGACTTTTCAACAAACTGATGATATTAATCCATACTGCCTGCTCCAGAAGAGGAGTTTTCAATGAAAGGCTCATTACTTTGTCTGAATACCATATCAGCTGAGCTGTTGTATGCATATCCATTTTACATTCTCTGTGCCTTCTTTTTAGAAAATTACAAAAGAATCACACTTTGTTCTGAGGTGGAATGAAAACAAACTTCAAAATTAGTCAAGAGATAAAAGGTTTGTTTTCCAGATAGCTTTTGGTCCTAGGAATTGATACATTGTAAGCTATATTAAGTGTCTTAAAGTCCAGGGGAAAGTGTATAGGCTAGAGAAGGAACTGAAAGGAGGAAACTGCGCTGGAGTCTGCTCTCTTTTTATTACTGCATAATTAAATTCCCTTAAAATTAAACTGTTTCTTAATACATCACCACAAGTGAAAAGAGAATCAGGACCTCCTCTTACAGAGGTTGGAGAATCTGTAATTGCTCCATAAACCTTTTTATATTTTCCAGTGTCTGGAATGTGGATGTCTTCTGACAAATTTTTAATTTCATGAGTCTTTATCTATTCATAACAGAATAGCAGAAAACTGTGTAAAGCACAAATCGTAGCTGTCTAGGCATTAGGACATTGGCACCCTCTTCAAATCATTTTATTTAATGAAACACTGTTAATACAGGACAACACTAGAGTAAACAACTTATAATATCTTCCATAGGTAACAGCTGTACATGAAGCAGAGAGCAAAACACATCAGTGGGTCACCAAAACTGATTGATAGGCAGTATTACTTAAAATGCCAAGCATTTTAGTGGTATTTCTTAAACAGTTCTAATCCTACAGGTAGACAGCAAGACATCACAAGACTTTGGAGGTAGAAAACATATCAGAGGTGAATATATGTGGATAGAATATTTCTTTTTTTCGTCTTCTTTCAGTTTGGGGTGTTTTTGGTTTTGTTGTGGTTTTTTTTTCAGTTAGTGAGTGGCAAAGTCACTAGTGAAGAGTTGAATGTGCGGTTGTCAGTTGATAGTGGGGAAAATTAACAACTGAAATCAATCCAGCAGTCATGACTCTGAACTTTGGAACCATATAGCCACAATGATGTACACAAATATGACCTTCTCTAAATACAATGTCGTGTGAATGTGGCTGAAGTGTCCCAGACCTGAGTGGACACCAAAGTAATTAAGTTTTGTGAGGTGCTCAGATAAAATGGTAGTGGATCACAGAAGTATCTAAAGTAAATGGGCTTTATGATAAATAAATTTTCTACTATTAGATCATTTAGCTTCTGACTCAGACAGATTCTTGAACATCCATCTTTTGCATATCTGGATAGTGAAGTGTAGTGAACATGATTTTTTCTATGGTTAGACTTAGACATTCCTAAATTTCTTTCAGAGCATTGGTATCTCATATCTACAATACTGGGAATGAGGCATTCTTTCCTCAAAGAAAAAAATATTAGAATTAACATTCACTCATTAGTGCTCCAGTATTGCACTGTCAAAGTCTGTATCTCTATAAAGAAAAAAAAATAGATTGCATATTCTGCACTTACTAATGCAATTTTGAATTTGTACAGGTAACTGCAGGGTTTTTTTGGGTGTTGTTTTTTTGGTTGGTTTTGTTTTTAATATATAACTAAAAGTATAGGTGAAGACATCACACCATAAATTCCTTGCAAGTGTCTTGATATATGGATCAAACTATACATTTAATGTAATATTCCTTTGTATTTAAGGCTGTTACAGAAAATTAATCATCATTTCTTGATCTGTAGAGCAATAATTCCTAATGTTCTCAAAGTCACATACTAGCATCCCTTAATTGAAACTTAAATTACTCCTATGGATTGGATAAAGAATACCTAAGTTTCACTTCACTTGCAGTTGAACTGTAGCCAAATGTAGGTTAAATGTGGCAGATTTCTTCTGTTCAACTGAATAAGAGGATATATCAGGAATATATTTGGGGTTATTCTGAATGCACATGGTCTTGGAACAGATGAATAATATGCTCTGTCTTAAGCAAAACACCAAGGAATGCCAAGCTTCTCTTTGTACTATTTCCAAAATAAATTAGTTGCAGGGGAACAGGCACCAAAAATACAGTGCTGAGGTGTATATAGGTCAGTACTGATTCTGATCACAACATAGGTACATATAATTTTTGTGTATTAACACCATTTTCCAAAGTGCCATTGCTCTGTTTAGCCACTGAACCAGTCTGGGAGCTTGTTTGGCAAGGTATAACAGGATAAGAAAAGACATTGCAAACCTCTAAGATTTTGCACTTGTACACTGAAATAACAAAGACATTGCATTTCAGCTCTGGACAGGAAGGTACCTTAAAATTTAGCTTTAGTTTTAAATCAGCAGTGCTTAACTCCAAACTAAACAATTGGCTTTGTATGAGCTAGGCTGCAAGGCACAGTGCCGTTATTTGTAAATATGGAGATACATATTATGCAATAGAAATTATGTGTAATTTTTAATTTCATACTGCATACTCCATACTCTATACCCTTGCATAACTCATAATTGCCAAGCTTCTCTGGAAATTTCCTAGTGTATGATGTGTGTGTGAATGAACTACTTTTAGCTTGGAATTAGTTTGTTGTTTATTCA
Organism: Nymphicus hollandicus; assembly: GCA_009823435.2. NCBI lineage: Eukaryota > Metazoa > Chordata > Aves > Psittaciformes > Cacatuidae > Nymphicus > Nymphicus hollandicus. The sequence goes on from WTXV02049537.1 coordinate 7,452, forward strand.
GGTTATATGTGTGTGTCATTTCTATTATTTCTATTTCTATTTCTGTTTCTGTTTCAATTATTTTTAGACTGGATATTACGAAAAATTTCTTCACAGAGAAGGTGAACAGGTATTGGAACAGGCTGCCCAGGAAGCTGGTGGAATCACTGCCCCTGGAAGTGTTCAAAAACTGTGTAGATGAGACCCTCTGTAACATGGTTTCGGGGTAGTGTTGGCAGTCCTGGTGTAAAGGTTGGACTTGATGATCTTAAAGGAATTTTCCAACCTAGTTAATTCTATGATTCTATTTATATTTATGTTTATTTTTGCATTTGTATTTATACTTCTATATTTATTTCTAAAACTACATTTGTCATTTAAATGGCCTAATAATGAAAAGGAAGGGTAGCAGAAATGAATTCTTATTTTTACCATTAAGATCTGACATAAGTTATACACAATCAACTTATAGGATCACGTTCAAACTATTTCAGGAGGTTAGTGTACTTCAAATTGAAATTATTACCTTGCAGTTAAGATGTGCTCATTGTTACTGTGAATAATCCACAATGTTCAGCAGTCTTTCATCTTAGCTTTGTGAGAGTTAGAGCTTAACTATATGACTTGTAATCAATGAGCAATGTGATGAATAAAATTATCTCTTCTGAGATGAGGTGGCCAGTAACTTCTTAAACTACAAAATCTCAGTCGTTTGTGTCTAGCTGATCATATCATGCTTCTGTGTCTGCTGGCTTCCCTATATGTAGCACGGAGCTGTTTGTCTATTTCAAAGGATTGCCAGGAGAATTAATTACTTAGTATCTGAATACCTGAAGATGGAGAGAGCTGCATATAATGTTGTAAATCATGCGTATTGCAATACTGTGACTGGAATTGTTAATTATCATCCTTGGCCTGGACAAGATATATTTCACCTCTTAATCTGAGAAGACTCATTTGCAGGCTGGAGAGGGCTTTTATCATGATCTCAGTTGGTTTACTAACTGAAGCAGCATGTATAATAGGACCAGCTTTTCTCAACATCAACAAAACTCACTATTTATGCGTATTACCTCATCCTTTTTCTTCCTGTCTATTAGTCTTAGTATTTAGGATCCAGCTTTGCAGGTTGCTGCACAACAGGGGCAGGCAGACTTCCCTTCCAAGGCTGTTTAAATAGAGGGTGGGGTCAGACTCACGAGCTGGCTGTTAGAATTAGTTAAGGATGGAGATCACTTTCTTATAACTGCTTGCAGGAAAGATAAATTTATTCATAGCTTTTGCTTCCCTTCTGTTTTGCTTGTGTCTTCCTTAAATAAAGTGTAGGGTTACTCAGTGGGATCGCATAGGCTCAACAAACTTTGGAAGATGTGGCAAGATTTCCTTCAGTTAAGATTTCTTTCCAATGCCTAACTAGCTGTTCCTTTGCAAAAAGCAGAGTTTTGAAATCTCACCTTTTTGGAGAGTTATTTAGTACTGCCAGGAGAACAGTCACCACAATTCTACTATACAACATTGATGGGATCCTTCTCATCCTTTTCATGGTCTTTGAGCATTTAGGTTTTGAGAGAAAGTCAAACCAAGATACTGAGTATCAGTTTTTAGAGGTAACGCACTGTCCAGCGTGAAATGCATATGAACGAGACAAACCGGCACACATTTTTACAGGGTGCAGATTAAGATGCAGAGGGGCTTTTTTCTTTCAGAATATTGGAGGAAGTTAAAAACTCTTCCTTTTCAGGAAGATATTTGCATTTTGTTGAGGTGAAACAGTGTCTTAACTGCATTCAGTCAAGGCGCACATTTGGGTTAGACTTTAAGACATTGATCAGAATCAGAAACAGACTGTAAACATGTTGATAAAGTATGTGTCAGTTAATAAAGGATGAATAAAACTCAATATATTTGTTCTTAAAAGTGATGTGATGTAGAATTAAGATGGATTACAGGCATTTTACTTTCAAAAAAAAAGCAATTTCCAGAGCAAGAATCAAACTCAGTCAAGGTAATGCAGTTTATTTCTATGTAAATAAGATAAAGAAGTTTTGTATTTATGGATGCTGATGTGTAATTCTTTGTTTTGGAAGCTAATTAGAAAAGATTTTACATTATGAAACACATTTTCAAAGCACTTTTTAAAAATGTTACGTACTCTCCTCCATATAATTTCTATTTCATTTTTAATTTTTTGTCCATCTTCCTTGCATTTTGGTTCATTTGGTCATTTTCTTCTTTCTGTTCTAATATGACCTTGCTTTTGTCAATGATACTTTTGTCATTACCTTTTGTCACCTCATGATTACTTATCCTTTAAATTGCAGTAGTTCCTAGAACAGGAATTCTCAAACACAAGAAGTCGTGATTCCACTTAGGGTAATGAGTATAACCATGTAAACAGGATTGTGGTTGCAAGTCTGCAAATTACCAGAGAAAGGAAAATGTAAATGGGGATCCTGAAATGGAACCAGAAGCATAAAAGTTTTCAGAACATTAGGCAAAGGGTAACATTATAGGAATATGATCCTCTTGTGCGAAGTGTTGCAGACTCTAGAGGGGAATATTTATAAGGACGAGACAGAACTGAGAGATGATGCAAACTAATAGGAAAATATGAGGTAAATTGGAGAACAAAAACAATAAAATATGAGCGATTCTTGACCAGTCAAGTAAATCTCTTTTTTTTTTTTCTACCTTCCCTTCCTTAAACTCTTGCTTCCTTTCAAAATTATTACTAAGTACTTCAAGCGTTTAAATGTTCTTCTCTCTCTGCCCTCCCAGTTTGCAGCTTTTCTCCATATCTTTGTGAAGAAAAACAAGGTTGGATGGTGTGGGAGGGAGGTTGCCTTTCAAACAGTCCAGTATCTTCTGCTGATACAGACAGCTATTAAACTGCCTACCTACTTCTCTACTAAGCCATGTTTTCATAGGGCAATACAGGCCAGCTCAGGTCAGGCACCATACTGCCCTGCAGTAACAAAACTCACTTCAAAGTAAGAGAAGAAGAATGCTGACAGCTGACACTGTGGCTCTTTTATTGGAAAAGGCAAGACAAGAGACCTTGGAGTTCTATAAGAAATGGCAGAAACTTTGGATCCACCACTGAGTTAAATGTAAGAGGTTAAACTAATTTTGCCAGAGTTGGTTTTTTTGGTTTTTTTTTTTTTTTTTTTTTTCTAGCAGGCATGCCATGGAACATTTCTAAATGTAATCTCCATATTTTTTTTTCTTAGTTTGAATTTACAGCAGCACTGGACACAATATTTAGTAGATTTTTTACATTTCAGTGACTATTTCAAGATAAAGTGCTGTTAATCAGTTCTTTAAGAGTATATCAGAGACAGAGGAGGCAAGGTTTAGAGTTTAAATCATAAATTCTTTATCTGTTTCACATTTGAAATGAGCATGTTAAAGAATATCAGAGAATTATATCAAAATAAAAGAATTCCAGCCAAGCAGTGTATGCATTTTTGTTTTATGTATTATGTATGGTGCAATCTCTCTATTTATCTTAGTTAAATTTTGATCAGGTTAATATTATTGGAATCAGTAAAACTGACACACCTAAAAGCAAAATGAGATAAGAGTCATAGAAATGTTTTTCCTTGAAGAAAGCTCAGAGTAGTTTGCTCAGGATCTCAAAATAGTGCTGTTGATTTTTCTTTCTTCAGTTTCACTTGCTTTCTTTCACATTATTTATTTATATAACTCAAGAAAATAAAAGGTTAATTTGGGAGAAATAGGTACAAGCTTTAAAATCAATACACTGAGATGAAAAACTTAGCAGCAAGCATGTTGGGTAGTTTACTTCCATTTGGTGTGGCTGTCTGGAATGAAATGAATTCTTTCCCATTAAATGTGACAGCTCTGGGGATAGAGATACACTGAGTCTAAGCAGCTTGCTGAAGTGTATGTTGGTGTGGAAAAATTAATGGACTACCACACAAATTAGGTGGGGAAAAAATAAGTTTTATAGACTTTCCTTGCAGGGGGGTTGAGGAGCACCCCCATTATCAGTCTATCCCTACTCATGTCTATCTTTGAAGGGGACTGTGAACACTAGAAGAAAAAAAGACTTGTATAAACAGCAGCTAGAGAGTAAGGACTACTTTACTAGACCTAATAGGACTTCTTCACACTCCATTTTTGCAAACACAGTTTGAAAGCATTTCAGCTGGGAGCTGGTCCAGTCTGTTAACAAATGCCTTGCAAGGCCATGAGAGATTCATTGTTGCATCCTCACATATGACCTATGGCTTCACAAAATGCTGGACACACAGGGTGACGATCTCTCAACTTTTGGAGCAATGACACTGCTACACTAGCACTTCTTTCCAAGAAAAGCTCATGAGCTAAATTCCCAGTGGAGCAAAAGGTTACATTAATCACACATTTACAGAGAGCCAGTGTGGTAGTATCTCATCACAAACATGGTATTTCCTTTCTCTTCCCCTTTTGGCCTGGACAGCTAGCACTGGAACTACTGTCTTGCTATCTAGTTTTTATTGGTGTGCAATCCATGCCATACTAGTGAGCCATTTCTGAGCTATGGACGTACTACCACTCCCAGAATGATGAACAGTGCTGTGTTTGTATGTGTTAGGTGGTATTTTTTTTAAGAGTTATGTGCAGCAACCAAACAGAACTTATAGACTTTGCCTGCTTTTACCATCAACTAGCAGTGTCTTGGGTGAATCACTGGACTGGGCAGTCAGGAGTTACTGGATTGGGGTCAAACCATTGAAGCTATCAACAGGAGGAAGGTGACAGCTCCACCCCTGAGGATGGCTTCCAAGAGCTGTAGCCAGTGATCCTTCCCTCCTCACTGATGCTTGTCCAGCCAGTGAAAGCTCACTGAGTATCATGCCAGAGTGTATGCTCATAGCTTATTAGATCCTCTTTACGTTATGTGTGTTAACCAGCATATAATTGCTTTATACTTTTAGACTGTATATATCTTACTTGCAAACTGTCTTCGTACCTGGCTAAAGATGCCCAAGCAAACTGGCCCACGAGAAAGGTAGGAATTATGTGAAGAGAGCATCAATAAAAACTTAAACATCCAGTGAAACAATAGACAGCTACATATGATCATTCAAGTTTAAGTTTCTTGATTTCAAGATACCAAAGTATTTCAAACTTTTAGGAGTCTTTACGTAGATGGCTAGAGATCTGGTAGGTGCATAAATTTTTACAGTTTTACATTGGAGTTGCTTAGGTTCCAGAAATACTATCTACATGTATAAATACCTTGGTCTTGACAATAATGAGTAACCTGGCTGTATCAAAAGTAAACTCTGCAGATTCTTTTAAACTGAGCACTCTCTTTCTCAAAGGATAAGCAGATACTTGTCCTTGTGGATGGAGTGTAAACCTGTCTTTTCAAAGCAAAGATATGGAGGTCTCCTTTTTTGCTGTGACCTTATGGTCAGATAAGAAACCTAAGCTCAGTTTTTGGGTGTGGATAGGAGTTCAAATATTTATGTTCCAGATCTCCAAAAGTCTTATTCTAAGGTGGCAATACTATTAAGTCAACATTAGGAAAAAAAAATTAAAATCTCTTCTCCTTTGTATTGGAAGCAGAGGTGATGTAAGCCTGGCTATCTTGTCTAATGGCTGTTCAGTATGTTCATCTGAGGACTGACAGGTAAAATGTATAAGTGACCATTAAAGGCAGCACCAAAAGATAAGCCATTCTTTGAAATTGGTTTAGATCAATTCCAAAGAAAGTGGAAAAAATGCCCTGATCCATCTTCCAGAGTTCAGTCAAAGCTGGTGGCTAAACTACGTTTTGAGTTACTGAATTTTAATCCAATAAGGTAAAGATAGATATTAAGTTAGCACTTCCATGAGCTAAAATAGAATGCTACTGTTCAGCTGCTGTGTGGAATCAAAAAAGTGTTCGTGTCAGCTCCACCTACCATTCTACTTCACCAGCAAATACTGTTTGGTTTTCATTTGAAAGAAATACGCTTGTAGGAGGTGGCTCTATTCTATGAAACCCAAGCGGTGGGAAATGTTCAGACTCTGGGAACTATCTAGGTAGGCTTGAGAAATCATTACTGTTGTCTTATTTTTTTTTTTTTCAATGCTTGCTAATGTGATCAAATTCCAGCTTGGGGTTTTTTTTCAGAATTTTGTGAAAACATTTTTGTGACAGACAAAAAAGTATCTATATCCACATTCCTTAGGTAACCAAACTCCTTGGAACTTTTCTAGAAAAGCTGTCAAGGCTTGAGTAAGTGGGAACCTGCCTAATCAGCAACCCATGGGCATTTGAAAGGATGGCTGCTGCCGAAGAAAGTGATTTATCAACACCAGCAGTGCTGACTAATTCATTAATTGCATCTGCATCATGGTCAGAAATGAATGAAAATGTCTCACAGTAAATGTTTTTGCTGATTCAGTATTTAATATAATGCCCACATATTTTACCTGCGAAGAGTAATTCCAGGTGCTACATATTTCCAATACTATCTTCTCTGTAGTGCTCCTGTGTTTTCCTTATTCATTTTTCTCCCTGGTAGCCTAAGTGAACAGCAAATCTTTTCACATCATGTTGTGTTAACATAATATCTTATTGTTTATACTAGAAATAGTAGAAGATATGGTGCTTTATCAATTCATTTTTGGGTGTGATTCATATCAACTAAATTTAGATGTCTACAGTGATGACATTTACATCTGATCCAATCACCTTCACACTAAATAGAATAATCACCTGAGGTATTTTACAATTCTGTGGCAATTATGAGATTAAACTTACTTGAAAGTACTAATTTCCCTCCACTAAAGTACTAATTTATCTCTACTGACTACAAATAGAGTCTAAGGTGACTATCTCAGATATAGGAATCTACTTTTGCCCAGAAAAATGCTACATTCTGTGCTTTTTGCAATTTGCATTTTAGATGTCCTCTTAGTTCATTTTAATTTCTGCTTAAGTTTATGCTCACTTTCCTTTTACTGGCATCAATAAATATAGCAATAAAATTAGTATCAATAAACAAATGAAAATTAACAATAATTATTGACATCAAGAAAATACTAAATTCTATTTTTTAACCAGTCTTTATTGCACACAGAAGTAATACTGAGAACTGAATCTAAAACTAGTGCGCTTATTTATATATTTATATAATGCAAGCTACTCTATGGTAACTACCCATGTTAGTACCTTATACTTGTTCTAAAGTGATTTTCCAAATCACTTAATCCCCTTAACTAAAAAAGAGAAAATGGAGAGGGTTGTGGGTTGTAAGACACATGATCAATTTAGGGCTACACAGTGTTCCTAAATCCTAGACCCTCTTCTCAGAGTTTCCCAGTGGCTATTTCTAGTCTTCTCCGGTAGATTGCTACAAAACAGAAAACAAAAACGCTTCCTAGTTTCTATCATTTTCTTTGCAGGTATTATGACTATGATACTTCAACACTGAAGCTGAAGACAATGAAATACAGCTATTTAAAATAACCTACTCTTTAGAGCCCTTAGTTAGTAGGAAACATTGGCCATAGGTTTTACTGAAAATTAAGACAACTTATATATGTCATGGTTTGAGCCCAGCAGGTAACAGAATCACACAGCCACTCATTCACTCTCCCTCTTTTCCCCCCACCCCCCTCCCAGTGGGATGGGGAGAAGAATTGAAAGAATTCTTGCACATTCTTGGTGAACAAAGAACATGTCTAGTCATGAAGTTATATATTATTTTCTGGGAAATTAAAGCTGTACATTGGGTAGAGGAACTGATGTACTCAAGTTTTCCTTTAAACTATGTGAGTGTTCAGATCACTGAATTAATGGTTAAGAACAATGACTTGTACTGTACAACAAAATAGTTGCAGATTGAGCTATGTTCTGAATATAAAATTAGTTTATTAGGAATACCATGTTACTGGGGTTCATGCTAATGCTAAAGTCAAATTTCCATGGCCTGTCCTACCCATTGCCCTCCTGCATGTTTTCCTGTTTACCATGCAAGGTGCAAAATTAATGTTTAAATTTACTCTTGAGCACCTAACTCACAGCAGGGAGCTTAGATACTTGACATAAGGCTATGGATTTCACTCTAATAGAAACAGATATGCAGTCCTCATCTGTAAACTGGGCTGATTATATTTTTTTTCCTGAGAAAGCTGGGTAGGTAAAGATTTTGTGAGGTTGAGAGAGACCCATGTACTGCTGTAGTTAAGAAAGAACAGGTAAGTAGTTTAGGTAGAATAAAGTTTTTATTATCTTGTCAGTACAGAACTTCCATATCATATGCCCTGGTGTGCTGTCTAAGATAGTGACTCTAGGCAGTCATAAATCACCTTTTGAAGAAAAGGGTTATCTTTGCATTGTCTTTGTCAGAAATAAGCATTATATATTGCTATGGATCACCCCTGTCCAACCTATGAAAGCACTAATGAGGTCTGGAAGGAGTCACTTCTGGCAGTAGCTAAAATAACTGTGCTAGTCTCTAGTTTTGTGAAAGGGATTAGCCAGGAAAAGGAAAAGTAGCATTGCATCCATTCTTACTGTGTCCAGAGGAACACTGAATACAACTTGGGAAAGCAATTTTGTCTCTGCTAAGAATAGATCGTCTTTTGCTTTTCTTTGTCTTGTGGTAAATCATTGAACCTGCAAGGACCACCCCAATAATAAAAATAAAAATTAAAAAAAAAAGGAAAAGAAGTTTTAGGTTGTTGTTTTGTTTGGGGTTTTTTTTTGTTTGTTTGTTTCATTTAGTTTTGGTTTGGTTTTGTGCTTTTTGTTTGTTTGCTTGGGGTGGTGGTGTGTTTTTGTTTGCTTGTTTGAAAATAGGCACGGTATGACTTCCTGAATCCTGCACAGAGAATACCAGCATACTAGCAGGTAGAAAAGAAAGGATGGAAATCCAGAGACTGCCTTATGCTTCTAAAAATCACTGTTTTAAAAGTCACAAAGTCTGTTAGAAGCAAGGGCAAGTACTCCCAAGTAGCCACTCAGAGCTCATTAATCTTTAGGCTGTGGATGCATGCTATCTCATCTGCTTTCCTGACTGGTTGAATGAAACATTTCTGGATGCCCAGTTGTCCCACTCTGAAACAGTTCACTCAGAATCTTCAGCAGCATTTTTGTTAGGGCTCTAGGTAAACAAACATTCAGCTGAAGAGTTGCTAAAGCAAGAGGATATACTGGAGCACAGAGTTTCAGGTTTCTAATCAAATAATTTAACAACTAGGCTATATGCAAAGCAGAGAAAAAGCATATCATTGATGTATATTTTTACAAAGAAAAGAGTGAAAAAATTCTTCACAGTCAAAGGGCAGACTTAACTTGCTGTGTGTGTTGGAAAAGTCAACCAGATCCCTTTTTAACACTTTGGACTGGCTGAGCTAAGTGCTGACTTAAGCCATTTCATGCTGTGTTTTGATGTGATAATAAATATGGTTTTAGAGTACATACTACGCTACAGCACCTACTGCAAAAGACTTCAGCCACATGACTATTTCAACAAGCAGGTTTATAAGCCTTTGAAAGAATAACTTTTTTTCTTTGTTGGCCTTATGCTTGATAAAATATTACCTGTCTGTACCACTCTGTTTTTATGCTGCTTCAGGTTTCATCTACCGACTTATGTTCTGCAAGCATAAACCTTGGTTGAAAGTATGAAGTCAGCACCAAATTCACATCCCCTGCTCTGACTACATGAACAGAAATATAGTCCTATACTCCAAGCCTTCTGCAGTGCTTTATTATTCAGCAATAGATGTAGTATGAAATTATTATGAAATGACAAAACACAAATGACTACAGGACCACACCTTCGTAGGTCTGCATCTTTTAAATCCTATTCTTAGGTGTGGATTCAGGAAGGTATTTTCTCTTGCAGCCCAGAAAGTAAAAATGCCATGCATCTTGACTCTGTAGTTCGCCTTGGCAGACGATCTAAGGTCTCTCTTATAAATGGGATCACTGAAGTGACCTGGGTTAGGTTAAAAAAAAAAATCTTCTTTACTGTTGTTAAGCTCCAGTGTTGTTAAAATCCAGTGAACCCATTTACAATATTCTCTGCAGACAGCTGCATCTGAACAGATTGAGAAAACAGCATACTGCTGTATAGGCTAAGAATAAATAACTGGGAGAGAGGAGGAAGCAGAAAGTTCTTATGGCTTTTGCCACTAGAGGAAAGCATCAATGAACACCACCCTTAGGCTCTTAAGTCAGGTTTATGGATTTCATTTCCTAAGCTGGACATCTAACTTTCAGACTCTTCAGCACTTAATATGATGTATGTCCTACTCCCTTAACTTCTTTATTGTTTCTAACCCTTGTTCCCTTATCTGTAACATAATTTTACATGGCTGTCCTGCCAATGGTTAGCTGCCTGTGGAGAGAGGAAGGTTATAAGGAAATACCTTATACACCCACTTATGATAAAAAAGGTTTCAAAAGTGTCAGAGCATGTTATGTATTTTCACAATAATGTGTACAAAAGAAGGTAGAACTCTTCCTTTGTTTATTTGTTCTGTAAATAGATCCCTTTTAAAGCAATTTTACTATGGAGTGGAATTGCTAATTCATTCCTTTATCTTTGTATTTTCTGCATGGTGAAGAAGGTTTAGAGAAAGTATTGAGATTGCCTCTTCATCACATCGGCCTAATCAATTTTATGACAATGTACAGTATTTTCACTAGAGAAGAAGGGAATGTGGGTTTGAATCCCTTCAGACACAAGAGGAGCTTGAACTCTTGCGCTCATCCTAAACAGGCACTCTAAGCAGTGGGAAAACAGGCTACTGTGGACACTGTCACATTAAAATGATAGGCATGAATAGCTTTTGAAAAATTATAAACCTTGCTTAGGGGATTATAGACCTTTACCAAGGACAGAGTCATTACTGTCACTTGAATAGACTGAGGCACCTATGTGCTGAATGGAAGTGCTCTTTAAGCTTTTTCTGCTGGCTAGCTCTAACCAGATTTCTCCTCTGAATGCCAGGTGTGTTGCAGTACTCTATGCCTTCCCAGTTCTGATATACTTGTTTTACAAATTACAATCCACATCTTTAATTTAACAGAAGAGGTGTCTTTAAAGAAATTATAATAGAACCCAGATGGTAAGACAGAAGAGATGGCAATCCTCTTGGCATTCACAGGTTTCTAAATTAACTCTAGAAGGTTTTACCCTTCTTTAGTGTTTTTAAGCAAATTGTTTCTGCCTTTTCAAGCATATTAAAAATTACATCAGTTCTAATTTTTATTTTACTTTTGGTTTTAAATATAGACTGAGTTGGAGTAAATGGCTACCTGAAGAGAAGCGTATTATTCAGCTGTATGGCAAGTTCACATGTAAAGTTTGAGGGTTTGGTTAGACACGTTTTTTTACCTATTGTTTTACTAAATTATATATTTAAAGAAATATTTGCATAGAGCCTTGAATGCTTAGGATAACCTGTTCCCACATTTCCTCCATAATTTTAAAGAAAGAATCCGCTCACATCTGAAAAGTAACTTGAGAAATTATTTGAATCGCTTAAAACTCCCTCTAATTTCATGTTTACCTACTCTTTAGGTAAAACAGAACCAGACAGACAGCATGTTGTAATTATTCCTTCCTTTTCATATTTTGTTGTCCTTTTATTAACTTCCAAGTTCCTGCCATTCCCTCATTTGACCTCTGCTCCTATTACAAAAGACAAATGAACAAGAAAGGATTCAGCTAGCAGTGTTCTGCCAAACATTACTGTTTTCATTTGCTTGGAAACTGTATCTCCATACCTAACCCTGTACCTCTTTGTGCCTTTCAGATCATAAGCTGTGCTGGGTGAGAGCTGTCTGTTTGTCTGTACTTTTACACTACCCTGACTGGGACCTTTGGGTGCAACTATCCTATAATAATCATGTTCATTAGTAACAACAAAGACAAGCTATGTTTGAAAAATAGAAGGAATGTGTAGTGCAGGTCAGGCTTGGGCCTCTGAGCCATCCTTTCTGTTGAAGGTAGTTTTCACTTAAGAGATTTGGAGTAGTTTTTGAACTTCTGGATGCTGAAGGGGCTCACTCTAATGATCTAAACACCTCTACTTTTCGATACCTTTTTTAAAACACAGCAATAATTTAGTACAAAAGAAAAACAATATTTAGCCATCTCTTCTTCAATGGGGCTTCCTACTTTCTTTAAAAATCCCTGCCTTTTAACCTTTAACTCACAGTAAAATGCAACTCGAAGATCCTGCATAGGCATTTTGATACATACTCTGATCAGCGGACTTAGCTGACAAAAATTTGGAGTACAGTGCTCAGATGATAGTTAAAGGGATGCAGAAGGCTGACTTGGCTTAGTCTACATAAAGGTGTGATGCTATTACTGAATAAATTCTAAACCAAAACAGAAGGCATAATGGCATCAACAGAAAATCGTATCGGAACAGATACATAAAATAAAAAGACCCTTTAAAATTAGTTAGGGGAAACTTTAAGGTTGTTCGGTAGGTAGCCTACCAATTAATTTAGGCAGGAGGGAAATGTGTTAGGGAAAAAGCAAAGAGGAAGCACTATATTTTCATGGTAAAAACAGCCTTTGAGGTATCGGGTCTCTGTTTCCCAGAGTTATTTCATATGATACATTTATACTTAAAAAAAGCCCCAACAACAAAAAACAATAATGAGGCTTTGAGCAACCTGGTCTACAGGAAGGGTTAGGGTTTTGGTCTTCTGAATCTGAAGTGGGTGCAAAATGTTGCAGTTTGGCAAGACGTTCACAATTACCTCTGTTTTTTCTGTTGATTGCATCAAATAGCTCCTCTCAGTGCTGGGAAATGAACCTTCACATCAGTACTGTGTTGTTTGACTAAGTAATGCAACACACTACATATTCATGCTAAATATCACACTGGATCATGAGACTAAAACATGAAGGCTTGTGTCAGTTCCATCAAATCATATCTAGGGCTGTGGTATTTTTGCCCTTTAAAGAAAGGACAATCAGTTGGGTGTTTTAAAATTGTGCATAAGGCAGGTTGTTTTTACAGGCTTGGAATAAAAGGGAGGCAGTTTGAATTGGGCCCTCAATGATAATTTTAAAAAATGTTCAGTGATGGAAAATCTTCTGCTCCTGCTGGCTGTTTATTTCAGCAGTTAATTATCCTCACTATTAAAAAGCTCTGTTTTCTCATGTATTTGAATTTGTCTGGCTTCAGTTTCCAGCCCTTGATTCTTGTTATACTTCTCTCTGTTTCATTAATAAAAGCTTTAGTGCTTTCTACCCATGGAAGTACTTATGCACTGTTATTAGACCTGGCAGGGAAATTATTTTCTTATTTCACAAAAGTTTTTGTCATTTTGAAAAATTCAAAAGAATAATTTCATGAAGGAGGCTGAAATGTAAAGTAAAACCAAATACAATTGTGCTTCACAATGTGAGAAACAATATTTAGATATTTTGTTTAGATTTTGAGTGTTGACTTTTTTAGACTATTTGTTTATGCTATCATGATGCTTCTAAATAGTATGCTCATTAAAAAAAACTGATCAAGCTATATTAATTCTTTAAACCTTAAGGATTTTCCTGCACCCCCCAAAGTGTACTTGTAATTGTATTTATTCGTGGACTTGCTTAGTGATAGTACAGGTTTTAAAATTTTTTGCTACTGATCTTGAAAGGGTTTCCATATCAGCTCAGAAGTGCTGTTGCTGGTCAAAAGGACTTGCTTTCTGAACTCTGTTTTCTCATTAACACATAAAAGAGTTAAATTAATCTTTTCCTCGTCACACTAATTTTGGAGCTCATGCTGAGTGTTGTCTTTTAGTTTGACCTCTGCTCCCATCTTTTTTTTTGTCTCATTAGATTCCCGAATCCTTTTTACAATCTCTTCTTTGGATCAAGCAATCCTTCCTTTTTGTAATAGGAACACACATTTTTAAAGTTAAATTAGGGCAACATAGTTAAACAGTACTGTTTTGATAGGTTTCCCCAAGTAAGCTGTATGTGACCTACAGTCAGTCTCCTTACCCTTTACCTTAATTCCCCCATAGCCTTTTAGATCTGCTATCCTTGTTATAGCTCTTCACTTTGTCTCAAGGAGACCATCTGTTTTTCTTTTCTTTTATTTTTTTTCTAATTTTCTTTTTCTTTTGCTCTAATCCTGTGGACCAGCTGGCTAAAAGCCTCTTTAATGCTTCAGTGATTCTTCTAGGAAGACCTTACCATTACTTGTCTTTCTTGTCAGATACAGTCTCAGATATTTCCTTTCAGCCAAGTACTGATTTATATCAAACCACCAGAATTTACCACAGGATTTTCAGTGAATTTAACTGGTTTAACCACGACATCCAGTCTGAGTAAAATTTTATTTATGTAATCAGAAAAAAAGGAAGGACAGGTTCTAGCAGAAGAACAAAAGTCCATTTAACCTCTCCATTGTTACTACAATACTTTGTGTAGAAGTTTTAATAATCTTCATCCTTGTAACATGGTTTTCAGTCATCTGAATCAGATTCTGTCATCAGCACATGCTGTTACTTGAACCTTTAACAAGAGATTTCTTGTGTTTAAGAAAGAAGATATGCAAAGGGTTGTGAGGCATCTATTTGGAATTTTTGTAATTCTGTTCTGGATTCACACATCACTTTAGCTCCTATTACTGAGTTTAAATAACAATCTAATGCAACAACAAACTAATGTAAGTAGCAATCAAATATATATATTAAAGCAGAGAGCAACAGAATTTACATGTTTAAGGATAAAATCCAGACGAGACTATGAAGGTGACTGAACCACCTAAGTGATGGTAAGAAAATGGCTACAGTTTTCCAGATTTCCATTAGGGTTCTCCTTTCTGTCATGTCTATGCAACATAGATATACACAGTTTCACTTGACTGATGCAGTCATTCTAGAAAACTTACATTATTTACATCTTGCACTATTATCTAAGTCCCTGCAAATGATCATTCCAAATACATATTTTTTTTTAAATTCAAAGGCGTTCAGAAGCACATCAGACAGACTACTCATCCAGTCCAAAATGTGAATGTTAATACACTACCTCTGCTAAGATTTGGGCCTCTGCCCACAACAAAATGAATTTTCCCTGCACGCTACATGACTACACCAGCATTTCAGTGTGCAGTGGAAGGCCAGATTCCTGACTCTCGAGAAAACGAGGTGAGCAAACAATTGTTTTACCTGTATTTTTTTGGTATGAGGCTATTAAAAAGCTCAGATAAAAATTATCTCGCACACAGAACTTAGGAGGGGGTAGTTGCAAATAAGCCTCCATCAAAAAATGGAAGAAGAAAAGTCATAGCAAAAGAAAAATGGCATCAACAAGAGAAATGATAATAAGGTGAATACAGCAGCAAGAACTAGTCAGCAGCATATCTACATGACAGTTCAAATGGTAACACCAAAGCTGCCAGCCCAGATGCCTGAGAAATCTGCCAGGGAGCCAAAAGTGTTTGCTGGGGAAAAATTATCTTGACACCCTCACCCTCACCTCCTGCCTATCTTAAACTACTTCACTATTTTTTTTTTCTTGTAGTCAGTCAGCATGAGCACATGTTTGGGGCAAGGAAGCATCATCTACATAGTAAGTGAACAGTTTTATGCTGAGTGTTTGTTTCACACTTAATCATGCTCAACCTTACTTTACACAATAACATTTACAATTCTGTTTTTTATGTGTTAATGATACCAAAGTATGAAACACACAGTGAAGTAAAAGGACCATCTCAGAGTAAGAATTATGTTCTCTTACTGTTAACATGCTGACCCCCCTTCAACCAAAAATTCAATATGGTTTTCCTCTATTGTCAGAATAATGGACTAGTCAGTGCAATTATTTCTTGTACATCTATTTGTATAATTGCAATTTAAAATGAAAACATACTTTTTCCATTGAGATTTAGAGTAAGTGGGTGATCCGTGTCAATGGAATTATTTCAATTCCATTCTGATTTATTGCAACTGTTAAAGCAGCAGGTAAAGCATAATAAAGATATCTTCTTGTTATGCCCAGGAGCTATTTTTCGACACTAAATAACAGCCACCTTAATTCTTTTCATCTATAAAAATCAGAGGTTCAGGAGAAGTGAATGAAATCTAAAAATAATATTTTCAATATACTAATGTTATGTCTTTTCTTTGTAGACATCTTAAAACTATAGATTTCCCCCTTCCTCCCCCAACTCTTTACCTAGGTAATTGTTTCACTGATTATCACCTGGTTTTGAAAGGAGCTGACACTATGTGTGAAATCAGGAGGAAAAAGCCAGGTTATAAACTTATGAAAAAAGCATCATGGCGGAAATAGGAAACTGAACTTTTATAGCAGCACTAATGAGAATCACTCTAATAACTGCTGAAATCAGATCTATGAAAACATAAGCTCACAGACAATACATATTTTAGAATACTTAGACACATCTTACGGTGTACATTAATGACAGACATTATTCAAAATGCTTAGTGTTCTAGTGGGTTGATTAGGATTTTTCATATCTTCATATTAATTCCCTGTGAAATGACAAAGCCAGTTAGCGGAGGGTTTATACTCTGAAAAGTACTATAGTAAAACAATGGATAAAAGAACACTTGAGTGTCTTTCATATAGAAAAAATGTGCAAAGTATTTTAGCTCTGGGATTCAAGAGTACACACAGCTTGATATTTCAGAAGTTGTGTAAAAATCATTTCATCATGTTGAACAAACTCTTCAGGAGACCCAAGAAAGAGTATTAATCCATCACTGTGTGCTCTGTTACAGAAAATTCAGTTATTATTCCTCATGCTGCACAACAATGATTGATCTTGTTTTACGTATTTGAAGTGAGACTGTTATCTTGGAAACCATAGAAATCCAAAGAACTTGCATTAGTTGCAAATCTTGCAAATAAGGCAGCAAGTCTTCAAGAGGCTATTCATTATACTGTGTGGTAGGGAAGCTAGCATTAAAGAAGTGATGGCAAAGCAGACACAGCAGTAACACAAAACTAGGTGCACTATAGCACTTCCAGAACCATATGAAAAGCAAGTAGGACCATGAGCTTAGTTTCCTGTGAATTTGTGGCGGTGTTCAAGGCCAGGTTGGACAGAGCCTTGGGTGCCATTACCTAGTGTGAGGCATCCCTGACCATGGCAGGGGGGCTGAAGCTAGACGATCTTAAGATCCTTTCCAACCCTAACCATTCTATGATTCCATGATGTTAAATAAGATTTGAAAGCACAAAAAAGCATTTTCTTCAGTAGATAAATAACAGGATCTTTCTCTTTCAGGCAATTATTTTTTTTTATATTTGCAAGAGTTTATTTATCCAGACTATTGAAACAACCTAAGCAAATTAAAATGTTACTAGGATAGTGTCTAAAAACAGATACACACATAAAGCAGTTTTTAATTCTCTGTAGAGGTTTACAGATACGTAGGAGTCTAAC
Source organism: Nymphicus hollandicus (assembly GCA_009823435.2). NCBI lineage: Eukaryota > Metazoa > Chordata > Aves > Psittaciformes > Cacatuidae > Nymphicus > Nymphicus hollandicus. The sequence continues at coordinate 24,831 of WTXV02049537.1, forward strand.
ATACTGTCATAGCCAAGAAAGTACTAGTAAATAAACTTTGTGGAGTCCAGACAGTATTTCAGCTGGCCCTCAAGTACACAGAGGTTCATCTGCCCATGTGTAGGTGTCTAGTATAATTTGAAATCCTTTAGGCATGTTGCCTAGCTTTTGGTAGACCCTTAGAGGGGCAGCAGTCTCTCACAGGCCCTGTGTCATATCTGGCTGTCTTATGTGATATCTCAGGCAGTGTCATGGTTTGAGCCCATCCAGTAACTCAGAACCATGCAGCTGCTTGTTCATTCCCCTTCTTCTTCCTCTCCCCGCTCCCAGAGGGATGGGGAGGAGAATCAAAAGAATGTAACTCCCACGGGCTGAGATAAGAACAGTCTGGTAACTAAGGTATAACACAAAA
>WTXV02049543.1:4840-18749 GCA_009823435.2 Nymphicus hollandicus
GGATGTCACTTAAAAGGTATGTATGTTTGAGGGTGGGGGGAGGGTGGGTTAGTTTCTTTTTGTCCAAAAGCAGCATTTGTATTATCATTGTTAGAGCTGTTTGCTGCCTCCCTAGCTAACCAGGGAGGAGATGTCTAGCAGCTACTACTTAAAAAAATGATGCTGATATTGCACTGTAGATGGCACAGTGAAAAATGTGAAGATTCATGTTACTGCTGCCAGATCTGACAAGCAGACATCTTTAGTTTGATTTATGTTGGTTGTAGTCCTTCCCAAGGCTGTTCACCCAGCAAGTTGTCAGCAAGTGATCATGACTCTGGTGTAGAAGATGAGGATTTATCACCCAGACCAATTCCAAGTCCTCACCCAGTGAGTCAACAGGTAACTAAGTAAATCATTGTTGTTCTCATCTCGATGTGACACTCGGAGCAGCAGCACTCATTGTAAGGGGACAGGAAACAGAGTTGAAGAATTGGACCTAGAGTCCCAACTCCTGTTCTAGCGAACCTGCCTTTTTTCTAGGATTATAGGCACTTTAATTCCTGTATATGCTAGGATTTGAGAATGGAGAAAAGTAGGTTCTACTTTAGGAATCTTGCTACCATTAAATGGAAGAGCTGTGGTATCTGAGGTAAAGATAGAGGCAGCAAAGTCTTTCTTGTATACTTCTGGGTAAATGAAGTAAAGATCTGCTGGTCTGTCCTCTCTTACTGCAGCATATACAAATACAATGAAATAGCAGCCCTCAAACAGCATGGGTCTAGGTAAGGATATGAGAGATGCAACAGTACATTTTACAGTAAACAACTATCTGCTGGGTCTAAAAATAGTAAGAGAGAACATGTAGTCTGCTTCTTGAAGGGGAAGGAGCCACATTCCGAAACGCCCTTCAGGATGACCTGGAGCATTCATTTAATAGACATGGTTATTATGCCATATGACAGTAATTTTGTCTAAGAATGATCCTAGAGATCTTGCTGCTTTTTCTGTATCTGGATTTTCCAATCTTCAGAAAAGTATTCGGTGTGTAGCTGATTTGGAGCTGGTAGTGGTCATATATTGATTTTTAAATTGAAACCTTTTCTTCTAAGAAATCCTGCATCTGAAAAGATGAAAGACAGTATTTTAAAATGACCTTAAACTTGCTTGTATAATTGTCCCTTCAGGTTTCCAGGATCTTTCCTTCGGTTCCTGAACTGTCACTTGTTTTGGATGGGAGTTTCATAGAATCAGGACAATCATCTAAGCCTATGGGGACTTCAAATGCTAAAAGTCTACCCACAGCACTACATCAGCCTATTAAAAAGAAATGGTGCTTGGAATCTACATATTACCCCACCCAGCACTCTGAAGACAAGCAAAACTTTTCTGCTAATATGGGAGATCCCTCTTTAAGGCAACTACCAAACCATTTAAACCAGAAAATTCCAACCTCAAGGCCTTCCAGAGGAAAGCAAGCTCTACTACAGCAACCCTTTCACTCTAAGAAAGCTTGCCCTCAACCAAGAAAAAGTTCAGGATCATCTTCTCCTTCAACCCCTTGTAGTGGGCCTTCCCCGGATACATCTGCACATCACCCCAGAAAGTCATCAGAGAGACTTGTGTTAAATCCCAATGGAGTATCACAGCAGGGAGAGCCTCCAATTAGAAGAGCATCAATACCCAATTCTAAGCAGCTTCCTGCTGCTACGCAGCCAGTCCTCTGCAACTCCGTGTTTTCACCACAGATCTGCAGAAGACCACCAGACCTGCAGGTGTCAGCCCAAGTGCCACCTTGCTGTCCAGCCGGTGCATGTGCCTGTCAGTGTCCTGCTTCCATTCAGTATCACCCAATAAACTCATGGCAGGGAATTGGTAAAATGAGCCCCCAACATGGAGCAGAAATCCAATCCGAGATGTCTCAGCAAAATCCATGTACAGTGCTGCATCAAAATATCATTTGTCCAAATGTTTGCTGCAATCCAGGATATACCACAAGCAGCCCTATAAGCATGAGATATCATGGGAGAACAGGGAGCTGTTCTCTCGACAATAGCTTATCACCTGCAATAAGACTGCCTTCAAGTGCAAGCCCCTCTAGTCCACAGTTTTGCGCAGCCCACTCACCGTGCCTGCACATGCCTGCTTCTAAAGCAGGATCAGATAATGGAATGATGGGATTATCTCCAGATGCATACCGGGTTCTTACAGAACAAGATAGACAACTCAAATTACTTCAAGCTCAGGTTTGTGGAAACAGCAGCTTTCTCCTCTGCCCTCTTAGCGATTATGCTTTGATAATTCCCCTGCCAAAGGAATTAAATTAACTGTTGTTTCTCCCTGTTGGAACAAGAGAGCCTGCCATACCAGCTGCAGTTTGGGGATAGAAGGGGGTCCTGATTAGCTCTGCTAATTGGTGTGGTTAAATGAAAACTATTAGACTCTTGCCTGATTAAATTTTACATTTATTTTTATCCTGTTTCCGTAACAGGAAGGTTTCCCTTTTAGAAGACTCTTTTATAATGCAAACTGATGTGCCTTGTGTAAAAATACTTTCCTTTATGTATGTATGTGTGTATATATATATATACTTACCTATGTAAAAAAAATCACTGCATAGGTTATAGCCTTTGGAATTATTGCAAGGATACAGGTGAAGCACAGAATGTTCTCATGTGTTGCTTTGCTCACCTTCAAGCCTGTAACTTCCTGAGCGGTTGAGGCTATTGCTTTGAAAACTTCAGTTCTCTGTTTGCAGCAGACTGGCAGGATTCATCAGGTGTTTGTTGCTGCGCTGGAAAATTGGGCTTTGGGGGTCTTGCTAAGCTCTGGTTTGATACCAGATGAAGTTTCTTCTAAATACTGGCCTCTTGAGAGTTATGCTGCTGGCCCTGTATTTTACAGGATCTGGTTTGGGGCTGAAGAGCCAGTTTAAATTAATAATGAATTTGTGATGGATGATAGGAATAGGAAAGTTGCTCACAATACATATTTTTCCTGCTTAAACTAGAAAATTACAACTGAAATAGGTTTTAGATATGGCTCCTGTGTGTTAAATCAAGCTCTCAAAGCATGGGTTGTGCACAAGAGAGGGAAACCTCTCCTTATTGCATAAATACAGCCTTTACTGTTATATTTCGCCATGGAGCTGTGAACTAATCTGAGAACAGGGGGGATGCAAATACTTGAGTGAAGATTGTCTGAGCAAACTTAATTTTATCATTTAAGTGCTTAGTTTTGTAATTAGTACAAAGTTGGTTTAGCACGGTGTAGGGGCAGTTGGCATATAAATGCTTGGCTGGTAAATCGGTAATAGGCTTTGTATATGAATGAAAGGGACAGAGAATATTTCCAACAAATGTAGTGCAAATAGGCTTTACTCAAGTTGTCTTGATGTAGTTCTGCCAGCTTGCTTAAAACCTCTTCTTTGCTAGCTCTGCCAACATCGAAATTGATGTTTTGATTTACGCTGCATGCACTGCCGAGAACTGGAAGGTTATCAGACTTCTGTGGCAATGCAGCCTGGATTTGACTCCAAATCTTGGAGAAGCCCAATTTAGTAATTCACTTCTGCCTGTTATACTTTATATTTTGTTGTACAAATTGTAACATGCTGATAACTGTTACAGATCCAACGCTTACTTGAAGCTCAAGCTCATCAGGCTTGTTCCTCGGATCCAGCTACAACTGGCCACGTTCTGCAGCCTGAGAAGCAAGGGGATGTTGTTTCTATGGAAACGCCATCCTCATCAGGGCCACACATGAGGAGAAGTGTGAGCGTGGCTGTGAGCACAGGTAATGCTTTAGTCTGTAAAAATAGACTAGCATCACTTTTTCTGGATGTTTGGGTTACAGCTGAGCATAGAGGGAATGTTTTGCAGGAATGCTAAATGTACACAAGCATCCACCAGGTACAAGAACCAGCTCAGTTCTCTAGGTGTTACTTGCAAGTTTAGGCTGAAGTTACTTTTTTTTCTCTAGCTCTAGTCTTCTATTTTAAATTTTGCCATCTGAAAGAAACAATCCATCTCTTTTTGAATTAATAAACTGTTTCAAAAAATAATAGCTTCTCTCCCATCTGCTGTTCTATTAAATATATTATTGAAGTTTTTTGTAAGTCATTTACATGCACAGAGACTGTATTCGCTTTAATTTTAGCAAGTTATGCAGCTGTGTCTGTGAAGTTACATATTAATGTTTTGGTTCCTGTTAAATCCATGGAAATATTGTGGTTAGTCTGTAGAAAATTTTCAAACTGGCTGAAAGTCAATGCATTAAGGTGCTTTAATACAACTGTTCATTTTCATTAAGGATGCCTTGGAAGAAACTAGGACTTGAATGATGATTTGGCAACTCTTAGCTGTTCTAAACCCTAAATTGCTTTTACACTGGTGAAAAATCTTGAATGTGAGGAAACGATTCCTTTAGCTTTACAAAGGCAAAGGGTCTCAGAAGATAGTAAAGACTTTCCTTTAAATAGGTAATTTTCTCTTCTAGGTGCTAGCTTATTTTGGAATACAACCTCAGAAAAACAAGACGACTCTACACAAGGGAAAAAAGAGGATGAAGAGATTTCTAAGGAAGACATAAGCATTTCAATTAATGCTGAACAAGATGCAAGTAGTACAAGTATTGCTTCTTCCTTAAAGGTGGTTGACATGCCCAGCTTTGTAGACAGTATTCATCTTGTGGAAGAAGGAACTAATCAGAACATTCTCCAGTAAGTAACCTGAAATACCTTGTGTTCTCATAATAAGCTGAACTGCCTTTCACAAGTTGCTACTTTCATAATTGTTTTTTCCAGGAATTAGAGTCATCTGATTTCAGCTGTTGTGTTCTTTCCCTTCTTTGTTTTGTTAATTATGCTCCGAATTGTACAGCTCACCCAAAAAACCAGCTGCCTTTAGAGTCTGCATTTATAAGTCATGCAGGTTTAGCTAGCCTACCTATCAGCAGCAGCTGATGGCAAAAGCCTTTAACTTGGAAAAACATGTACAGTGCTGGCAGCATTCCCTTTCTTACCTTAAATCCCACGGGGTGGGGGGAAGGGGATGCTGCTGTAGTCAGTTGTTTTCCTACAGTGGCTTTTCCCTGTCAGTATTCAGAACCCTTTCAGTTCTGAGGGGCTTAGGATGAGGGATTTATGATTGCTCCCTGAATTTCTCTGCATTTTACACCTAATTACTTTGTGTGTGGTGAGTGCAGGTGCCAACTTCACTACTGTTTAATTTAATTATTTGTAAGCTCAGATTCTTCATAGTGCAGTGCCTAATCTCAGACTAATTTGGGGAAGTGATTTTAAACATATTTTTAATTATTTATATGGATGATATTTTTACAAAGGGAATAGCTCAACAATTTAGGGCTTCTAATCATCCAATAGTGTCTAAGTATTAAAAGCCAAAGGAGGGGGAATACACTTCCAGTTTAAATTAGGTTTCTAAAATAATCATGTTGGAAAAGAGGCTGGTAATTAAGCTATAACTTGAATATTCATAGTCCTTGATTAAAGCATTATCTGCAAACATATACTGCTACCATAAATGTTACTGATTCAAATCAGCCTTTTGAACATTGTACTGGAGAGAGATGCCATCTTAAGGTTCTTTTCAACTTGGATTCATAAACCTGTAAAATAGCTGTAGAAGTATCTTATAGTAAGAACGTAGATCATCACCGAGATTTCTTTGAGGAGGAGGGGAACATTTTTGGGAACGATGAATAATTGCTAGTGTAACAGTAACTGATAACCTACACTGACTATCTAGTATGTCACGTGATTTAAATCTTATCGCTTTCAACACAGGCAATTGATCAGTTGAGTTCTGAAATTCCCTTATCTTACACTTGTCTCCTGAGGAGGAACAGGAAGGGGGAGGAGGGCCGCTTAAAGATCTTCTTTGGGATGATAGTACTGTTGATCTGTCTGGTCTCAAACAGCTTTTGTGATGCTGCATGCGCCAGCTACCTGAAGGGGATGCAGAGCATCACGTTGTAGCTCAGTCTACAATATTTACCTTTTTTATCTGGAAATTTCAAGATAGATTATAGTTCCTCTGTCACATCTGCTATTGAGAGATGTTTCAACTAGGTGTTTGTTCTCAGTTCACGATACTCAGTGTGCACTGTGTATGTGTGTACTTGTAGCAGTGTCTTTGAAAAGTTTTTAAAGTGTTTTTAAACTGCCACAGGAGCCTTGTTATCAGTTACCTTGGTAAAAACAAGGTTTCAGAACATATGGAAGATACTTGTTGCTAAAGGCTTGTAAGTGTCCATCAAAATGCTGAAAACAAGACAAACACCAAACTGTTAATAACTTCAATTTCATTTGCTCTAAGGTTTAGTCCTAGAGTTTCATTGAGTTTTGCCTAGTCCAGAGGAGCCATTGCCATTTTCAAATCACCTTTTGACAAGCTAGTCAGGCTGTTGTAGTTTCACTCTGCCAGGTGTATTTCCTCAGTCCTCAAAGGACTTTTGAAAGGAGCAAAGCCTCCTTGGTAGACAAACCCAGAAACGTTAAGATCTGTTTCCAGTAGCTGATTTTTCTCCTCTTCATGAAAAGATAAGGTACATGTAGTAACACTTGTGCTGCTTCTGTTTCAAGGAAATAGTTCGACATCTCTGTGTTCTCTTTCAGAAATGGAAACGTTTCCCAAGCACTTGTTCGGAGTTCATCCTTGGAAGAAAGTATTAGCGTGTCTTTACAGAAAGAACCAACAGAGGGAGCCAGCAACCACGTGGTGGTAACAAGTGAGCAGAACTCGGAGTCACCCGCCTCGTTGCTGCCTCGGAATCCATCAGAGGATCAGAAGCTTTACCAGGACTTACTGGTAATTCATGTACATTTGCCATTCTGCACTGAATGAGACTGTCAAAACAGCGCATGAATGGAAACTGCATGTGGTGTTGGTGTTAACATTTTACACTCTATGGAAAAGTTCCAAGTTGGTGGTTGTTCTTTTTTTCAAGGTTTAAATGGTTATTCTGTACATCATTCTTCCATGTATACATGGAATGCTGCCTAATAAGTCTGTAGTTCAAATATAATGTCAGTTGTTAACTTCCTAAATTAGAGCCCTTTAAAATAGCACAGCTTTTTACCTTCAAGTCCCTTAAAGGGCCTTAGTCTTGAATATCAGCATGTGATATTCAGAATGAATAAGTGTTCAGAACTGACTCTTAGAGAAAGCTTGAAATGTAAGATATTGTAGTGTTTGCCTGCACTGCTGCGAGTTTATGTGATTGCAACTGAACTGAACCTGAGTTTGGCTTCTTTGTCAGAATAAGCTGTTAATCCATCTAATTATGTTTTAAGTGGCACAAGAATAAGCCAGGGTTTTGGGTTTTAACAACTACATGTCATGCATGTCATTGCCCATGTGGTCTCTCTCCTGCTCCCTTTTCCTGTAGGGCCAAGTAAACCACCTCCTAAAGTCCTCAGAAGAGCAAGATCACTTGCCTGTAAAATCAGGCTTCATTAATGATGATGGTCCTGAGTATCAGGATATTAATGATACAACAGAAATGGCTTCAGAGACTGACAGGGAAGCAGTGGACAAAGAGAGTGTGATCAGTGCCACACTCAAACAGCTGAAGAGCCTTGGAGTGACAATTGACTCGCCTGGCAAATTGAAGAAAAAAACACACAGAGTGGAGAATGCCAGGTAAAATACTGGTTGTTTTGGGTAAGAATTTGTAGATGCAACCAAAAAAGAAGATTGGCTTAAGGAGTAATGAGAAGGGACTGTGTTCACTGCCACTGGGGATTTGTTTGGCAACTTGATCCACATTTCCTGCAAAGATGAAACACTGGCTCGTGCTATGGGTTTTTCAGATAAGGTTAAGAGCTCAGACTACTTAAATATAACAGAAGTAGCTCTAGCTGTTAGAATATCTGATGATTCTTAAAGAATTGCACATGCAGTAGCACACAATTCCCTAGAATAATACCAAAGCTGCTTGAGTACTTCCAGTCCTTTGGGCTATGTCAAAATATTCCAGAGGAACACTGGACTTGGGAGGCTGAACGTTAAGCAGCTGTATATTTTGTCACTGCTACTTAACCCTTGTTATGTACTTCATCAGTGTAAGTGAAATCATTATCATGGCTTTGATATATATATCAAAACTGGTTCTCTCCTAATTGTTTGTTATTATGAGTGAAATAGCCTTGATGAAACAAAGAAGAGCAGAAGTAATTTCTGAAGGAGGTATTTGTGACGCAGGAATTTACTTATGTAGCTGCTTAGGCATGAGCTGGCTACAGTTTCTAAGCTCTTTTCTCTCCTTTTCACTTAAATTTCATCAAGCATTTTTCTGGAATTTCTGGACTACCTTTCTGGCTGAAGAGTCTGTCAGTGTTCTTTTAATGTCAATAATATGCTAATAAGTGAACCTGTAAGACAAAACTGGAATTCTTGGGGTTTTTTCTTCAAACCTGGGGAGTGGGGTGGGATTCTTCCTTCTGCCACTCACATGACTGATAAGCAATTCTGAGAAAAGGAAGCAACAGCGCAGCTCCATAGCATAAGGGGTGGTTGTTCATTTGATCCCATTTATTCTCCCTAAGCAAACTTCATGATCTGTGCTCAGTGAAATAGGAAGACTCTTAACGATCAACATGAGGAGTTTGTTTATGAACTAGTATATGACGCATGTACAAAATGCACTGGTTTAGAACCACTACTAGTGTACTAGCTCCTATTCTTTCAGTCTTTACGCCAATTTCTTGTATACCTTGTGTTATCAAGCACAGAATGAATAAACATTTCTCTTACTGAAGAATGCCTTCAAAACCTAGAAACCTGCAGTTTTCTGGAAATAGGTAGTATGTCAGAGTTCCTGTAAAAATCCTGGAATTGGCATGCATTGAGAAAGAGGAGATGTTCTTGGTCTCTGCCATTGGGCTTTTATCTTCTACCTATAAATTTTGAGTTAGATGGCAGCTTCTAGCGTCTTAGGATCAGAGACATGTAATGTCACATTCACTGGTGAGAATAGGCCAAGAGCTTACAAACCCACTTTAAAAACAAAGTCGGCTCTGAAACCCACTAGAGCCGGGTTCTTCCTCATAGGAGGATTGTAGAAGGGAATATCAGCAATTCTCTTACATGGTATTTGGATACTGTCAGTGCAAGTAGCTGGAGAGCTGCTTTTTAATATATGCAGAACATATGATTTGGAAGGAGTAATCGGTTCAGCAAGCAAATAGAAATTATCAGATGATGTTGTGAAATGCTGTTTTTTCCTGTTATGCTAAACTAACTTTTTGACGCTTTCTTTCAGCATTTTAGCCTGCATAAATCCTGAAGCAGTGGTTCCTGGACTAAACTATATGTCATTTGCAAATGTCAGCATGTGTGGCTTAACTCCTAATGTTGTTGACCTGAGCATGGAAGCAAACGCTATAGCACTCAAGTATCTCAGTGAGAATCAGTTATCTCGACTATCCCTCAGTCGCTCAGGCCAAAACCCTCCTGTAGATCTCTCTTTCCAGGACATCTTGCATACAAATATGGACAAGAGCATGGTGGGTCTTAGCTTAATTTCACCAAACAATATGTCTTTTGCAACCAAGAAGTACATGAAGCGATATGGGCTGATACAGGGCAACGACAGTAGTGAAGACGAAGAGGAACTGCAGGTTCAAGATGGCAATTCTGGCACTGTCAAAAGTGAAAGCACACTGGACAAAAACTGTGTGTTGGAAGGCTTCACCCACTGGACTGAATTATCCAGAAGAATTGATGGAAAACTTCCAGTTCATCTAAAAAGTCACAGCAGAGAGTTGACTACTAATGCTTCTCCCCCAGAATTAAACAGCCCTGTATTAAGAAATATTACAAACGAAACGTTTCCTCCCAGAGCAGATCAAGCAAATGAGAACTCGGTTCAGATTTTAAAGGATTTAAAATCAAAACCCAAATTGTTACCTGGGAGGGGTGAATTCACTGAACAACCTGGCAGGAAGGACGAAGGAGATACTCAGGTCTTCCCTGGAAATCTGCATACTCCAGTCCTTGAAACATTAAACCAGTCGAACAGCATGAATTCTGTTGGCACCATTCTGGATGTGAAACAACTCAGGCAGTTGCCAAAGTTGTTCTGAGCATCCCCCGAGATGGTTTCAACTCCGAAAGGGATTTCTCCCTAAAAGACTGCAGGAAACCAAGGATTAAGTTATCTTTGAAGAGGTCACTCTGTGGTAGCAATGTCAGACTTGCAGAGCAGTGTTTTCAGCTCAGGCTGGGGACAGCCACCTCTGAGTGCCTGGCTGAGGAGGTGCTGATCAGTGCTGCAGTATGTGTGCACTTTTGTTTACAGTTTGATGTGATTTTTAAAGTATATAAAAAGCAAATCAACCTGAGCCAAGATATTCTCTTAACCTGCGTTTAACAGCAATGCTTATTTAAATGTTATTCCGTTGGCTCTTTTAAAACACTGACTTTTACATGTTTGTGCCATGTGAGCCGTCGCCATTGTGTGAGGCAGAGCAGGGCTACATGAGCTAAAGCACTAACTTCTAGAAATTGGCTGAAATGGTTGGATTACTGGGGGGGGAGGTTGTGTCTGGTGGTATGGGGAGATTAACTGTGGCTTTACTTTGCATAAAATTATCTTGAATGCAGCCAACATGGCACATGTAACTCTCTGTATCATGAAACCTTGGAAGGGAATTGGAAAACCAAGCACTTTTAAAACCTTTTTGTGATTTATATTTTTTTTCCTGAATGAATGTGTGTTTTCTATTTATTTAAGAAGTACATATTGCTCATAAAAGTTAAAGGTTCCATTAAACAGAACAAAAACATCATCACTTGTCTGATGTAGCCTTTATTTAAGACATGCCCCTTCCCAGCCGTTGTTTAGAACAGCTACCTACAAGTGCGAGGATGTCACTTGCTACTCAGCCCTTCAAGAATCCCAATACTGGGGGTTGGGGTAAGCAAAAACTAGCAGGTTTACTTTGTTCTGTATGAACATAGCAGTAGAAGCTCATGGAGTGTGACGCTCTATTGACAAAACAGCCCTTTTCCATCAGCTTGTGGGATATTAGCGTTAACAAGCTTAAGAAGAATTCAGTTATTTAATGATTCGACTTCTGTTAAGACATGGACCTCTGTTCAGTGTGTAGCTATAGTAGCTGTCTTGGTGGTGAGTCTGTGTTGTTGGTTGCACAATAACGTGCTGATGCTGCCTAGACATGGCTGGGTGAGTCTGGTGGTGCCATAACCCATCTCCATCCTGACCTCTTGGGCTTGGAAATGAGGCAGCAGCGCTGGAAGCAGCAATTCATTCCCGTTCCCACCATTCGTGACAGGAGGACAGTGCGGCATGACGGTCGACCTCTCTGTTTTCTTACTGGCTGTAGCTCATTGGCATGCTTTAATGGGAGTTTGTTCAAACTTTGATGGCATTGTTTCAACAGGAGTTCAGCCTACGGTGCTGACCTTGTCTTTCCTGCTCTAGCAGTGTTAAACTAGAGATTAAAACACTGCGAGGTAAACTGATCAAATCCAAGGGACTGCACTGATCACTCAGCAGTGTGTTTGGGCACTAATTGCTAATTAATTTATTACAATGACACAAGAGTCTTTTCCAGCATCCATCACCCTTGTGGGCCTTTGTGGATTAAGAACTGGAGGTGAGATAAGCCATTTGCTATGTCAGAGCCAGTACAGAGAGAGGAAGGCAGCAGCTGCCTTTGAGCCATGTCAGAGTTTCTCCTCTCACGCAGCCTCTTCTATCCACAAGCATATTTGTTTCCTTTCAGGAAAGGCGCTACTTTGCTGTGCTGCAAAATAAAACCTCCCTCGGTCCCTGCCTCTCCCCTGGATCAGTCACAAGCTCATTATCTGGCAATCCCTTTTCTGCTGAATCAGTCAAAAAACAGTTAATGTTTTTGAACATTCCAGCGAGATGAATGAGGCAATTGGTACCTCTGAGCTATTGTTGTAGGGTTTTGTTCTTTGTTTCCTATTGTAAAACGTCTGGAAACACAGGAAGATGACAGTTGCATTGGTTCATATTTTAAAGACTTTCTTCAAATGCTCTAGGGCTAGAAGCACTCTGAAAACAAAAGCCAAACCACTTGCACGCAGCTCGGGACGAGGGTGTGGTGTTAAACCGAGTTACACAAATCACACAGTCCTGGACAGCAACCTCTGAGCCAGCGTAATCTTCGTCTGCTTGACCACAACAACGCAAACCACCCTTCCCTGCAGTGGCCTTTTCCTTTCGCAGGGCAGCAATGAGTGATTGTAAGATGCTTGGATTCTTTTTCCCTGAAGCATCCACGGCAGCTTGAAGTCAAAATTAGGTGGGAAACCAGGTCTGGCTTTGTTAATCTGAGCACCAGTGACCAAACTCAAGCATTGGTTCCATCACTTGCTAAGGCACTGACGTATGGGGGCCAGCACGGTTTTAGGTGTTATTGTTGGGTTTTCTTTTTTTCTTATCCTTCTATTGTTTCTACCTATCTTTTATTATAATTAAAGGAAGGTATTTGTAGTGCTTGCTCAAAAGGTCTTGGGCCTGCTCAGAGCATCACTGACTTCTTTATTCTGTCTAATTCTGGGGCTCGCTACCTCATGTGAGTTAGGAGGCAAGCCCAGGGTCATTCACTGTGACCAGTAGTGGGAGAATCTCCCAGTTACCACCACACCAGTGTCCCCATTTGGGTCGGGGGATGCTGCTCAGCAAGGGGCAGCCGAGCAGGAAAATGGGGGTCATCCACGACCACAGCTCCCACCCGGCATGGGCGGGTGGGCACGGCCCGGCGGCGGCTCTCGGTGCACAGAAGATGCTCGGCTTCCTCATCCCCTCCGCCCAGCCCCGGCCGTTCTATCTTTAACGCTTCCTGTTGGTAAGAGGAGCCGGCTTGAAAATGGTCGTGTTTCCTGGCGGGAGGCACGACGGGCTCTGCACCATGTCGTGAGTCGTGACCGGCGCTGTCCCGCCGCCCAACGCGTGCTGCCGGCATCGTGCGGGCTCCTACTCGCCGGGCCCCGACCCCCACCGGGACCAGGATGGGGGGATCACTGGAAACCTCTCCCACGGCCGCGTCCAGAGCGGGAGGTCGAGGGGAAGGAGTGAAAGGAAGAATAACAGCTCCGGCATTTCCCCCTGCGGGAGGCCGTGCAGGTGGCGGGGACACAATAGCGGCCCCGCGCCCCCCTGGGCCCGCACGGCAGGTGCGGCCGGTCCTCACCGCCCCGCCGCCGGACGGGGCCGCCGCTTCTCCCCCTCGGCCCGGAGCCGCAGCCTTGCCCCAGTCCCGCAGCAGGGGAGCCCTGGCCCGCTCCTCCCTGCCCTGCTCCGGCAGAGATTTCGTTGATTTTGGGCTGCCCGGGCAGGCCGATGCCCTGAGCTATCGAAAACCGCTCCCGCCGCTGGCTGTGGGACCGCTTTACGTGTGGGTGTCCGGAGGAACGGACCCAGGACCCTCCATCGGCCCATACCTCTCCCCAGTGCTTATACCGGGAGCCTCTTGCAATTTGGGAAGGGTTTCAGATGCGTCCCGACGCCCCGTCGGGCACCCTGCACCCGCCGCCCCGTCCCGCAGCTCCTATACACAGCCGCGTTGTCGAGGGCCGGGAGCATCCCTGTCCCCGGTCCCGTCCCCGTCCCCTCTGTCCCGGAGCCCGCCGCTCTTGGGCCGAGACCCAGCCCCGACGGGGCGCACAGCCGGTCCCAGCCCCCGAGCCCCGCAGGCTGCCCCGCACCTCTTCTGAGGGCCACGGGCTCTTTCTCCCCTTCCCTAGAGCCCTCTCCTCCAGGAGCCAAGCTCTCACACCCCAAATTCCCCGAGGGCGAGGGATACCAATACCCACTCCGTTCCCTATCCCCTAGCTCCGAAGGGATGCTCGGTCTCCCCTGCATAGCACGGAAGCTGAGACAAGGAGCTCGCCCCAATTTATCCCTTCATCGA
>WTXV02049546.1:0-45526 GCA_009823435.2 Nymphicus hollandicus
CGGACCTCTACAGACACCTATAGAACCCCTACGGACGCTTACGGACCCCTACACACCTTTACAGACACCTACGGAAAAAAAAAAATAGATTTAAAAAAAGGAATAATCTGAACAACAGTAGCAAAAATCCTTGCAAGTGCAGCATAAGGCTGAACTCTGAAGTATTATTGTTTTAGTTGTTGTGGATTTGGTGACTTTTGTATTGTGTAACATGTTTATAATTCTTTTTAAACATTTAGGAATTCGCCAGATCTTTTTGTTATGTGGTTGCTGAAGCATTATCCTGGGACAGCAGTAATGATTGATGAACACCCTTCAGGTAAGAAATCAGATGCATGCCATTTAATATGGTTGTTCATTAACTTTCCCCACATTGTTTTGGTTAAGCTTCAATAGTAGCATCAAAATTCACTGAATATAAAATGTAAAGTTCTTGTCTACATGAATGTTTACATATGTCTCTCTGTAAATCATTGTGAGCAGGTTTTTGTTTTTTCTCCTAAATTTGGTAATTCTGACAACAGATGACATTACATGTTAAATTGTGTTCTAATGATCAAAAGATTATTGCAAAATATAGTCTGTCATTTCTAATTCTTCCATCAACCCACCTGCTCTTGCAGGAATTAATTCCGTCTACTTTAAGTTATACCAGATTGGAGCATCTATTCCATCAGGCTTTACATCTCTAAGCCGCACTTGGCTTGCTAAAAAATTTTTGAGGTTTCCCCCTTAGTAAACTTTTTACTAGTTAGTCTGCTAATACTTTGGTAAAAATCTTCATGAAGAGGAAAACAAAACATGTGTTTTTGTGTATTTGTAGTGAATTCCAAGCTCTGGCTTTCCAGTGTAGTCTATTCTTCTGCCTCTTGTGATCCATTTTCATTCACTCAAATTTTGCACTTGGATCTGTAGTGGTCATGACTAATCTGATACAGGTTTTGCTGCATCTCCATATGTCTCAGTTTGTTAAATAGGGACTTAATAAGAATAATTTTTCTCAATAAATCCACTTCTAGCAAGCATATCTATGTGACAGAAGTACAATAAAAGAGAATGTATGCCAGTGCATGGGTGTTTCTTTGCACAAAACGGCAAACCTCAGTCATCTTGTGTGATGGTGATGAACTATGATTATTAGTATTACCTAATTATCCTATGTAATTGATTAGAATGGTGGGAACAAACAACAAGCTGCTATTGTACTCTTTATTCTTGGCACTGTATAAAAACATTTCCTTAACTTATTTTTGAATTTCATTTCACATTAGCTGTTACAACTGTAAGGCCTGAATATACGGACAATTTCAGCATTTCTTGAGTGGTTTAAGTAACTTGTTCTTTGAGGCTGGGCCAACTCAGGATACAGTTGTCAAGTTGTTGATACCCTTGGAAGTTAACCCAAGCTTGTTAAAGCCTACACAAATGTAAGCAAACTTTGGTCTTTTTTCAATTCTTGTTCTGTCGCAAGCTTTCTGGGAAACTACGAACAAATTCTTTAGTACCCATGTTAGTGGGATATAAGTGCCGACATGCCTCTGTGCTTGCACTTCTGGTAGAGAAGATAGTGTGTCCAGAGTACTTTTTTTGAAAAACTTTGATATGCCCTGGGCTACATTGAGCTTTTGGTGCACACATCACCTTGTGCTGGTAAAGTAGAGCTGTTAGGCAGTCAGTACTCCAAAGGGAAGGTGGGTACTGGTTCTGTGGCTCTCTCACTGCTGGTGTCTTTGTAATGTATAGGTTTGAGACAGCTGCTCAGACCTGTCTTGCTTTTTTTTTTGAGCTCACTTCCCCTTTTTTAATAATAATGTGGGGGTTGTGTGGCCCTTATGTTCTGTACCTCCTTGAGTTCCACAAACAAACAGAGAAGATGCTCTGTCTCCTGAGCTGTGAGGCAGTCATCCTGGTCATTTTTTTTCCTGACAAAATTGAAGATTGTGTGGAAGAAACCATCGTAAATTTCAACTATCCTGGGGACACACACTCAATGGGCTGAGCCTCCCAGCAACACATTAAAGTATAGGACCATTAATCAGAATTGAACTCTATTTTTTCTGGTTGTTTTTCTTTTGTACATTGCTTTCATGTTCACAGAAACTTTAGATAGGTTAAAGAGGAAAAAGGAATTACCCAATAGTGCCTTTGCAGCTAAATCATTGCACTGAGGACCTGAGTGCACACATCCCAGCTAATGTGTCAAGGCTATGGAAGGAAGTGTGAATATTGCATAAGTCTCCCTGTCTGTCTTAGGTGGAGTCACAGAAATACACTATGCAGTATATATGATGTTATCTATTGTGGTAGGATTGCCCGGGAAAACTATGGCTTTGCTGAAGGTGAGCCCCATTGAAAAGACAAAATTTGATACTGATACTGTGAAGGTGAGAAGTACAGAATAGAGAGTGCTACACTTTTTAAGAATAGAGGCTTTCAAAATTCTGTAAAAGCAAGCAGAACCAAAACCAACTTTCAGCTAAACTCTTAAAGCTAGTTAAAGGAGAACAATTTCTTTATACTGATTCTTCTTCTTGGCAAAGAATCTTTGGGAGGCAAAATTTATGCAGCTGGGTAAGTTTAGTTCATTTTTGCTTTCCACTTTTCTTTTTCTTCAAAAGATGGATCTTGGACATAATATCTGCTCCTGATTACAGAACCAACTTAATGTTGTACACTTATTTCCATCCTATCTGCCCTAATTTTTCCTTCTGCATTTATATTTGGGACAGAAGGTAATAAGGCAGCTCTTTAGAAAGGATTGCCTTGATATGCAAGGCCTTCAGCTGAATGCTTATGAGATGATATGCTACATTCAACTTGCCTTTTATTTAAGGCTTTTTCAGTTGAAGATGATTCCACTGTGTCTGTTTTGATGGCTCATGGAAAAGCACATAAAAGACTGCCTTGTCAGCTTTCTCACTAGAGGAAACTGTTGAGTGCCTTTTTCCCCAAGTCCCCAGAAAAAGGGCAAAGGTTTTCTTTTTTTCCCCTGAATCTCTTCTGGGAGGCTGCTGGACACTGAACTTGCCTGTGGTACAAAATGTCTAGCTATTTAATGGAGAAGCAAGATGAGGAACCTCAAATGAAATAGCTTTGCAATGCTAGAACTGTAATTGAACTGTTTGCTCACTGTTTTAAGCCTTCAAAAAGGGGTGGTGGTGGGGAGAACAGCAAATCTGCTGTTTTGCTTGCTTGTGCTGGAAGGAGTGGCTGAGAAAAATGTGTTGTGAGTGTTTGAAAGTGAGTTGGCCTGTTTGATTAGACTGAAGAAAATAAGATTTATCCACAGAGCATCTGGATGCATGTGAATATATGGAGGTGGATTGTTTCTTGCCAGAGACTTGTATAAAATTGAAAAAACAGAGCAGGCTTTTTTTTTTTTCTGTAGCAGGATATAACTAGATTGTAAACTTTGGCAGGACTCTCAACATCTGAATGCTTCTTGAAACTCTGGCAGTGTTTTTGTAAAACTGATTCTGGAACTGGAATAAATGAGAGAGTTTTCTGTATTCTTCCTCATGTTAATTAGGTGACACAGTAAGTTTTATATTTGTCCAGAAAGAGGTCGAAGCTAACAAGTAACAGAGAATGGAGGAGCCAAACAAGGATAAGTAACGAGCCAATTTCTCAAACTGGCAATGACATACCAAGAGTTTGGAAAAAGTATGCTTGCAGGATTCCTTTATTATTATAACCTCTTGAACAGAATAATCCAGTCCAAAGAGCTATAAACGCTTTCCAATAGAGGAGTTTATGACCTAGTTTCTGACTGAAACACAGTGTCACAGTGTGTTGAAAGAACTTTAATGAAGATGCTCATGGCAGTGCCTCTGGTGTGTAGTATTAGAAACTTGGAGTAGCTGGGAATTCCTGCTCTTTGCAAATACTTGCTAATTGGAGTCAAGTGGACTGAACTTGAAACATTGGGAGTTTTTTGCGGGAGATGTAGACATTTAAATGCCTGGGTTGGCAAGGAGAATTTTCATAGGATGTCTGAGTTTTTTTAACACAGCACTGTTCGGGAAAATAATTGTTGTATGATTGTTTTAACAGGAACTCAGCAATTATAGGATGCCTTTCTAGACCTTGTGTTCCTTTAGAGCAGTGAAGTGAAGAAAAAAAGTGCATTTAGTCTGTTCACAATTATAAATCTCTTTTGGAGAGAGGCAAGGAAAAGTTTGATTGAGCTTCATTCGATCTATGGCCTTCCTGTGAGAAGCAGGACAAAGAGCTGAGGGGGAATGTGCTGGGAAGGGGTGACAACAAAAATGTTGACCTGATTTGAAAAGCAAATTATCTTAAATTGGATAAACATTTCTGTTTGTTTCTGTAAACCCTTGCGGGAGGCATCAGAACAAGCCCCGTTTCAATTGGCTGCCCTGATGATAGGCTGGCTGGCATGACATTCCTGTGACAGCGAGGAAGTAACACAGAAGTAAACTAGATAGCTGTTACAAGTTGGTGGATTCAGTTTTGCTCCCTTTCACTGTTTTTCCTGTAATTCACTGATGCTGATGAAAGCAAGGCAGCTGTGCTAATATCAATCATCTGTGGCTGTGACCAACACCGTCTATTCCTTTCTTATGCTTCTTCAAGGAAGTTGGAAGTGATTTTTGAAAGCGCAGACCATTCATGTCTCAGCCAAGAAGAATTCCTGAATGCTGTTGAAATACATTAAATAAGACTCGGTTAGCATAGCAAGAGCTATAGTTAAAATTCTTGCAGTGTTTCAGTTATAATTCCTTTATTATTCCAGTTGCTTATAACTTCCTGAAATGCTCATGTCTCAAGTTGAAATTTTCCAGACTTGATCTTGGCCTGACAGTGACCTTTCTTCCCTTTTCTTCTTTGTTTCTCTTTTCTCTGCGGTATTAAGTGAATATGGCTTGGGCGTCTCATTTATAATGAGAAGAAAATAGTAGAAAAATACACTTCAGCTATTACATTAAAACTCTGAGACTGAATAGCTCAAGTGCTGCAGCTGTTGGAGAAATGGTGGTGAAAATAATCAGAAGTGCTTCTTGAATCTTACCAGAACATGTTGGAGGGGACACTCAAAAGGCCATCAACTGTAGGTCTTAAATTTTAACATTCTCTCCATCATGCACATACATTACACTCCTTCATCATTATCCCATGCAGTTATTTTGGCCTTATCAGTCATCAGCTGAATTGAAACAGTAATTGTTGGTGAAAGAGTAGATCTGTTTTTTGCTGTTTGCCATGACCCTGGCAAGACACTGCTCATAATTCAGGAACAGAGTAGCACAGCTGGGAAGTACTGTGCTGGGATGTGCAATGGGAGCCCTCTGGGGCACGCTTGTTCCACAGTTCAGGTTGAAAATGTTGAAGTAGTCAAAAACTCTTCTCCCAAGAAACATTTAAAAAAACCACAATTTTTAAATATGCTTTTTTACCAGCTCTATTCAATGTGTAGTCTACAACAGTTTAAACCAGAATCCAGTTGTCTTAGGGGATATGATTTATTCCTGGGATGGAAAGGGTAGAATAAGTTGTCAAGTGCTTTCCTTTAGATTAATGTCATTATGTCAATTAACTTATGTAAAGACTATTGATGATGGTGGTGATGTTGCCAAAGACCAGATTGTGGGGTTTTACTTCTTGACTCGTAAGATCTATTTCAAGAGAGTCACATGCTTGCCTGTTGGCTTGCACACAGGCATGCTTTGCTTTAAAGACTGTGGTTTTTGCCAAGGACAATCAGTGTGAGTGTTTCTATAAAACATTGAAAAAAACTTCATTTCTAGAATTGTTTCTCTTGGGCTCTTCTGTTCCGTGGGAAATACCAGTTCATGTGCATTCATGAATCATCTTTGTTTCTGTTATTAAATGGATGTGTCTTCCCACTGATGAAGACAAGTGTCTGACTCTGAAAGCTGCAGGGCAGCAGCAGACCGAATGCAAGGACAGAACTGCCAGCAGATCTGGCAGAGGTTCCCAAGGTGCTCCCATTGTGTTCCACTACCCTTTAACAAGTTTTAAGTGAATTCCCAAACTTTGAACCTCCTGTGTAACACCACAACTCTCCTACCTTCCAGAGGACTGTAGGAACTTTCTTCATTGCCTGTCATAACTTGCTATGGTCACCTGCAAGGTCGTCCCTTGCAGTAGCTCTTTAGTGCTGTTCAGACACTGCCTCAACAGTACTGGTAGTTGGTGGGTAAAAAGTACCTTTGGCATAAGCCCAGCTTTTCATACTGCTGGAGAATACTTATTTTTTGTTGATGAATAGTACTATATATACAGTGTTCTTGAGATTTAAGGATTTCAGGATTTAAGATTTAGTCAATAGTCAATAAGTACAGAAGTCCCATCACAACCATTTTCACCTCTAAAAATTAATCATGTTTCTGTTGTATCACAGAATGAAACTACTATCTTAAAGTTGCATTGATCTGTCATAAAAAGCAGAGTCAAATACTAGGACTTTAAAGAAAATTGTTCTGTATTGCCAGTTTATGCCTTCAGAACAAGAGGGACTGTTTTCATTAAATCAGCCACGAGATTTCAGTCTGACTTGCTGTTTTCTCAACAGGAATCTTGTCAAGTATGGTATCTTTCTGACCTGTTCCTGAATGAGTCACAGACTTCATAATAGTGACAAGGACATCTGCTGATGAGATTTCTGGGATCTGTTTTCCAGGGAACCCCTGGATTCTGAATTCTTTCAGGCTTCCTCATAGTAAGTTACTAAAATGTAATTGCTTGGAACAGGTACAGTAAACTAAAAAAAAAAAAAAAAATAAAAATATAGCCTCATCCTTAAAGCTAATCTTGTCCATCCTGATGGGAATGAGCAATGTACACTTTGGTACTGGCAGCAGGGGTAGTAAGTACTGCTGCAAATGTTGTGGGTACATGACAGTCAAAGTGCAAGAAGTTTTTGGTGGAATGAACTAATCAAAAATTCCTTGAAAATGACAAACTTCTCTTTCTGTGATGCTTTCCTTGTCATTTCAGTCTGTCACTGAAGTGACTGGTTTAGGTTGGCTCTCTTCCATGCTGTCTTTGGGTTTATACTTTCAGTTAAATTTTTAAATGACAAATTTTCAAATGATAAGCATCTATTTCCATCATAGATATTTAAATGAAGGCTCAGTTGTTGGAGTATCCAGAAATTTATTGTTTTGAGACTTTTGGACAAACCTACCTGAACTCTATATTTGAATGGGTGTGTTTTTGCAGGGTTACAGCTAGATGTTGGTGATTCTGTCAGATATTTAGGGTGGATTTGTAATAGGAGCATGGAACTAATTTTATCTTATAGATTTTATGTTCAATGCTTTCTGGATTGGTTTTTCATTGTATCCTATGCTTTCACTATAGACATAATCTGCCATCCAGAATGGGCTCTGGTGTTAGAAACTTTAGTCTCAAAAGTCTTTCTGTCCTGGGGTATTTAAAAACTGACTGGTCACCCTTTAACCTGTTGAAACAAGTTTAATAGAATCATAGACTCATAGAATAGTTAGGGTTGGAAAGGACCTTAAGATCATCTAGTTCCAACCCCCCTGCCATGGGCAGGGATGCCTCATGCTAAACCATGTCACCCAAGGCTCTGTCCAGCCTGGCCTTGAACACTGCCAAGGATGGAGCATTCACAACTTCCTTAGGCAACCCATTCCAGTGCCTCACCACCCTCACAGTAAAGAACTTCCTCCTTACATCCAATCTGAACTTCCCCTGTTTTTAGTTTTAACCCATTACCCCTTGTCCTATCACTACAGTTCCTAATGAAGAGTCCCTCTTCGGCATCCTTCTAGGCCCCTTTCAGATACTGGAAGGCTGCTATGAGGTCTCCATGCAGCCTTCTCTTCTCCATGCTCAACAGCCCCAACTTTTTCAGCCTGTCTTTGTGTGGGAGGTGCTCCAGCCCCCTGATCATCCTCGCGGCCCCCCTCTGGACTTTTTCCAACAGTTCCATGTGCTTCTTATGTTGAGGAATAATGTGGAGTGATAATTTCTGTTGATTGGTTGTGTTGGGTTTTCTCCCTTCCCTCCCTCCCTCCCCCCCCCCCAGTTATTTTATTATTAGTCTATGGTGATGAGTACTTCAGAAGAATTCAGTTTTATTCCTGAAATGCCAATCAGCTAATCACCCTTGCTTTGTCACTTCCCCAACCCCCATGTGCCTCCTCTTACATATGTGCTCTGTACACTAATAAGATATACCAGACACCTAACCCAGTATAGGCAGAAAAAGCTCCCTGAGGTTGCTGAAGGAACTGCTGTGCAGTAAACTCATGTTTTTTTGAAGGCTGCTGCTGTTCTGCTGAAGGAGGGATCAGAATAGCACTTTCTTGGTGCCTGAATAATTGTGTGAATGCACCCCGGGTGTCTCACCTCACTCCCCCACCTTTCCAGAGCCCTCCAAAGTAATTGTAATCCTCCTGGCTCCTGTTTCCTCCACCAGAAAAACACATCAGCTCATTTAGCTTGGAAAACATCCTGCTTTGCAGATGTGCTCTGTCCCAGGGAGGATGGCTCTCTCCCAGGCTGAGCGTTTCTTGGGTCAGCTAAGTGGTGGCGTCTCTTCTCAGTCCTCTTGGAAATGATTAATTATGATTATGTTGCTGCTTTGTATGCAGTTGGGGCAGTTTCTTTTATTTTGGGGGTAAGTGTAGGAGGGCCGTGTAGCTCTGTTTTTGGACATTGAGTACATATAGTGATTCATTGGTTTAGTTTATATGTCAGCTGAAAATCCAACTTGAAAGTTTACACTTGCTTTGGGATGCTTACAACTCAAACGTTTTTAAATAATGTTTTTTTGGGGGTGTCACAGTTAGCATGTAGACTCTGTTGCAGGGAGAGGTTAAGCTGAGGTGGAAATACTCGTATTTTGCAAAGAAGCAAAGAGTATGGTGGCTGTTTTCTGCAGTGCAGTTAACTGGGGATCTGTTGTAAGTAAGGGAGGGGGATGCACTCTTATGTATCACTGCCCTGAGTGGGCTGATTGGAAAAGCTGAGCCTCTGCTGTGTGCCCCAGTGCTGATAGGAGCTGCATTTAGCTGATGGGGAATGGAATTAGGAAACATTCAGTGTCTCTGTGAAAAGTAACAGTATGTCTGTGACCTGAGAAAAGCAGTGCAGGGCTGTCCAGTCAGGAAATCTTCAGGCACAGAGGCACCAGTTAGATGGCTGACCTGGGGAAACTGGCAGCCTGGAAACCAAGAAGTAGGAGTTTTGCCATGATCAAAGCAGGACTGAGCAGGAATATTGTTTTGTTAGTAGGCTTGAGTTGCTTTCATCTAATGGAGATGGTGCCTGCTTGGCTCGTGCTGGCACCCAGCCTAGACAGCCTTGCCGTACTTTTCCCAGGAAGTATTGGTGTAAGAGATTTCTGTGTGCATTTCAATTGCTCTGGCTGGACCACCCTTGGGTAGGCAGATTACAGTCAGTCAAAGCTGTGCTGGTGGCAGTGCTGTATCTCTGCCATCTGTAGGTTCAGATATGCTGGAGATTAGGCCTGTTTCAAGCTGTCTCTTTCATGGCTATACCCTTCGTCTGATCTCAATCATTAAGAGATTAGGTTTCTTGAAATATCAGCATTTGTTGGCCCCCCCGGCTGGAGCAAACCACTTAGCCCACAGATGCTGGAAGGCTTGAATAGGTTTTCAGTGTGAAAGAAATGATGAGTTCCTAAGATGTATAATTTATATGGAAGAATAGTCTTTCACCTGCAGAGTGTTGGTAAATGCTGTTTTTTGTACTGTGGTCAAGGGCATGCACTGATAAGCCGGTAGAAAAAAGAATGCAGTGAGAGTAGATATTTCTTCTAGGGAATGAAAATGATAAAAATAGGAATATGCATTGGAGCTGGAATGTTGACTTCTTAGAGTTTCCCGAACACACACTGGTTTAAAACTCTCATTTTCTTTGGGGTCTGTGTTGCAGGTTTTGAGCCCTCTATTTTTCAAAATAGAGCCTTTGTCAGAAGGAAAAGTTGAGTACTTACTACTCGGAGATCTATTAAAAAATCCCTATATGGCCTGTGAAGTGTGGAGCTTTTGATTCACATGCTGTACTTTCTGAGGAAGAGTCTGAAAACAAGCAAAAATGTATTTGATGCTTTGGCAATCAAGGATTTGGCCAACTCTTTGGGAAGGGAGTGCAAAACATAGTGCACATACTTTCATTTATTTGGAGGGAACCTCTGCCCAGCTTGATTGGTTTGCATTGGCAAAACTGAATTTCAGTAGATAAACTCTGTAATGTTTTGTTACAGTAAACAAAAAAGGCCAAGCTCTGGGTCCTATACCTGAAACCATTTTCCAAGCTTGTGGGCATCAGTCCTTCCTGCAGTGCTGGTATGATTTGATAGTCCAAACCAAGATCTAGACCTGGATGTGTTGGAATCTATAAAGCAAAGCTGCAAGCATTCATGGTAAAGATTAGTTTGGGCTGAACACGTGTGTGACATGTTTATTAGGGAAATGTCTGATAATTTCAGACTTGTGTTGAGTAGCTGACACAATCTGGTTAACCCTCTGCTTTTCCTGTTTTTTCAGTTCTTACTGAAGTATTCCCCCAAAATGGCATGAATTTTTTTTTTTAATAAAAACTGTTCATAAGGAACACTGTAATATATATGCTAAGTGCAAAGATGCATTCTGCTGTTTATTCATAGATTCATAGAATGGTTATGGTTGGGATAAACCTTTAAAGATAATCTAGACCAAGCTTCCTGCCATGGACAAAGTCATCTTTCACTAGATCAGGTTGCTCTAAGCCCTGTCCAACTTAAACACTTTCATAGGACAAAAAGTAGGCTGGATTAGGGCCTTTGGATATTCTCTGTCTTAAGGTAATAATTAAGTAATTTGTGTTATTGCATACAGTTCTTTTGAGCATTATTGAAATGAAGATAATATCTTCCATGTAAATGATGGTAGGATGGACATGAAGATTTTTTTTTGTATAGGTTGTCTTATTTTCACCAATTAACATGCAAAAGTACATTTTCCTCTAGAAAAATTTTTAACCACATTGTACTCTCTCAAATTCAGAGGTGCAACAGTTCTACTGATTTCTCTGCAATGAGTTCAAATTTCTGCTTATATGACTGAGGAGACTGATCCATACCTATGCAAAAGTATACATTTTATTCTTATTTTCCATGTCTCAAACTTTCAATACTCATAAATTACTATTTTAAGTACACTTTAATACTTTTTTATCTGCAAATCTTCCCACATAATTTACTTTAAGTTTTAAGACAGCTGTGATTGCCTTTTCCTGCTCACAGCTGTTCCCTTTCTTGAAATTCAGACCGAGTGAAGCAGTTGGTCTAGGCATTGTTAGTTTAATTCAGGGGGAACTTGCTGCTCACTATCTTTCTATGTTAACCATAGACAATGTGTATGTACACATGTATCTGTAGTATGTGATACATACATTTAGAAATTACTTAATTGTGTGTCTTGGTCTACAAAAAAAAGCAGGAGAACCAGGATGTTTTTTCATGGAGTTCTCACCAAATGCAATTATAGAAAACTCTAGTTCTACTAGCAGCTTGCATCTGGCTGCCTGGGAATGTAACTCAGCAGTTAAGCCAAACAAACCAGGGACTGGATTGCAGCAGTTAACATGTTTGGTTTTTTTTTTTCACTTGAAATTCCCCCTGTTTAACTTTACAAGTGGACTGGAAACTTAAAATTTGCTCTAGACTGGGTAATCTCCAAATCTTATTGTCTGACATGGATTCTTAAAATTAAAGAATAACTGTTACCAAGTCTCTGAAATTCAACCCTTAAGTTAGGAGGCTGGGATTCTCTGGGGATGCAGTACAGGACTATGCTGTATGAACTGGGTTCTTGGTGGGGTTGCTTTTTGTGCATTTGCACAGGAGGGATGAGGATGCAAGGAATTTAACCCCACATAAATTTTTTTTTTTAGAAGAGTACGTTTATTGAAGTTGGCTTTAACATAGGTGGCATAGCAGAAGTGCAGTGATATTTAAGTACAACATTGGCTTGAATGAGATATTGTGTAGTTTTTCTTCCGTTTGTAAGGTTGTTCTGGATGTGCTATGTGTTGCTGCAGCCAAGGTCAGATGCAGGTCATGGGATGTGTGTCTGTACAGACTATCTACAGTAGTATATAACAGAAGCAGCTGAGAGGTATAAAGCCTTGCCACTCTCACATTATTATTTGAAACACCACTAGGCTTAAAAAAAGTTCACATTTTCTCATAGCATTGGCTGTTCAAGTGTGTAATGGATATTCTTAACTGCAGCAGGAAAGCATGTACAGTAATTAAAACAGAGCAGAAGAATTAGTCAAATTTGGCACAAATCACTGAGAAAGTGTCTGCTTTAGCTGTAGATATAAATGAAGCACTAGCCAAAATTACTTTCAAAGGTTTAAATTACATCTGTTTTAATTTAGGATGCAAAATGCAGGATATTATTTTTTAATATGAATTTAATTCATGTTTAATCTGCAGATTGCAATATTGTTCCAGTAGGAATTATGTACTTGGGAGTGGGATAATTGAAAACTTCCCTTTTGAGCTGTTTATAGTCTGTTGCAGGGCATGCTGTCCAGAACCGCTTCTACTCTGTGTACATGCAATTGGTGGTGATGTATCATTTAACAAAAATACCCCCCAGAACACCCTTGATTTTAATGGAAGTGCATTATTTTACAACAAGTTGTTCATGCTGCGGATATGTAAGCCAGTCGTCAAAACATCGTATCTTTTCTATAGTCCTTTTTTAATTTTTTCCTAGATGTGCATGCAGTAGGACTGGAGAGTCGTACTGCTCAAAGTATTCTAAAGCTGACTGCTAGTAAATGAAGAAAAATAACATGCTTGAGCTAGTCAATGTTTTTTCTCTAGTTAACCTATCCCAAATAAGAAAGGGACTTTGTGTGTGCATGCATGTGTTAGTTCACATGTTCTGTACTGTTTGGCTGTGGGAGCCATGTGCCAATAAAGAGTGAGTTCAAAATGCTCCCAGTGAGAATGCAAGATATGGGTGAGGGAGGGACTGGTGGTCTTGCAAACCTGGCTGCTCATAGAAAGGATTTTGAATGCCATTTGAAAGATTAGAGCTGCTGTATAAATCAGCAGGTTCAAACGACCTAGATCTGAAGGATTTGGGAAGATTATCTGAATGAATTTCAAATGCTAGTGGCCACTGTATTGAGTAAACTGTGAAACAAGCAGTGAGTTGGGAAAGAGAAGCAAGAAGAAAAGGTCATCTCCTATCCTCCTACTCAGACAAGAGGAAGGGCAACCAGGAACTGCTGCTCAGTGAGCCTTGGTTTTAGTCTTCATGTAAACACGTACACCAGTGAATAAAGTAATAGATTTAAAAATAGAAACTATGTATATAAGAGAAACATGAGTTACAAACTATGTGCATGGGGTAACAATCATGGGTCTTACATAGCTTAGTTACATAAAGGTGGAAATTTGGACAAACTGAAAAGCCTTTTTTTGTTGAAATTATACTATTGGTAGTAGTGGAAGATTGCAGTTCATATAATGTGATTTGTTTTTTGTGGGAGTGACATAGAATATTTTCTTGTGAAAACTCAATACCATTTTAATGGACTAGTCTGTGAAAGTTGGCACACTGACTGAAATTGAAAACTGCCAAAAAGAAGAAAGCCCCTTTCAAATCCAGAAACAGATGGCAGTAACAATATACAAGGTTTAGGGAGTGTTATCAAGTGGGCATTATAATGTTTTTTCCATCTTATTTTAATATATCTTATCATAGGGATGTGGCATGTGGATGAATGATAACAAACTAGCTCTTTCTCTTTGTCGTGTTCTCCCCTCCACACAGGGATAACCAACTGTGCAAAAATGCCTTATATTGCTGTGAGCGGGATCTGAGGCTGTATGTTTTTAGCAGGGTGTTGATTTTCATCAAAGGAGTGTCTGCGCCATCGGTTTCAGAATCATGTCTTTGAGAAGTCTGGTTCGTTTTGTGTGTGTGCATGTTAGGAGTATCTCTTCTTAAATACCTTTAGTAAAACTTTGACCTTTGATGATGTGGTCCTGGAGATCTTTATTGTAAGAACTCTCCTCCACAAATAAGAGCTTTGGGAAAGCTGTTTCTCGTGTAATTATTGAATGTAATTGCTGAGCTAGGATTTATTCTTGTTAAATTATAAAACTAAGGTACTACTGCATGCATGCTTCAATTTTTCTGTTGTATCTTGGGAAGTCTGGGTTCACTTTTACTAGCTGATGGACATTTAGAAATCTGGAAGCTTCTACTGCTTGGGAAGATGCTGTTTGGGAAAGATACAGTGATGGTAAAAAACCAAGTTGATATAACCCTGTCTGTCAAACACATCTTTGATTTAAAACTACTTGCTAAGTCTAATAGCAATGAAAGACTGAAAGCTACCTGCCTTTCCTTACTCTAATGCCTAAATCCTTAATAGACTGCCTTAATCCAGTCCCTGGAAACTGAAAGCCATTGTAATACTACTACATGCTCAGGTGGGACACTCAGCAAGGCATAGGTTGGAGAAGAGAATATACTTCAACCATTGTTTTAAAGGCAGTTCCCTCCAAAACCAAAACCTGTGCTGTATTTGAAAGTAACTAGAAAAAAATCATGCTAGAGAAGACTCAAAGGAATATAGACAAAGAGCATTTAAAAAACAAATAAATGCTCCTTCCAGATAAACAGATAAATACAATGCAGTTAGGGTCCCTTTTCTCCTCAGAAAGGAAGTTGCCAAGATACCTAATGTAATAGGGGATGCAGAAAAAGTAATCTGACTAGAAATTTTGACCTCTGCCAATAAACTTGTAAGTACTTTCTGTTGCTTAGTATGCAGAAAATATCCTTGCTGAAATTGGAACAAGGGAGCTCTGGCCTGTGCCATGCATGGTGTTTATTCTGCTGCATATGAGGGGCTTTTCACAGCAGACCAGGGATGGATTTTGGTTGTGGCTCTAGCACGTTTTCCTGAGGGCACCTAGATGGTGTGCACTGGTGCATGTGGCCTTAGAGTTTCCTGTTCCTGCCAGGTGTTTGCTTCTCCTTCAAGCTCTACCTCTCACTCCATACACCCCCTTCTAGAACAACACAGGAAGTATTTGAATGATGGTGTCTCTCTTGTCTACAAGGAAATCAGTTTTGTGACAGAGGAAGGGAATGGGATGTCCCAAGACTTGACAGCTTTTGAACAAGCAGCATGCAGTTAAATACATTTAAATAGGCAAAAAGTTAATTAAAAATATCATGCCTACTCAGACACCACTTTATTCTTACTGCAGTGGTCTGTATATGTGCAAATTGGAAATCAGAGTCCCTTTTGTTGTATACCGTGTATAAAGCACAACCACAGACCATGGCTAAATGAGCCTAAACTTTCAGTTACCAAATATAGTAAGTCACTGGGTGATCTACTAAACTTTTTTCTATATTCACATGTACTATGTATTTCCTGCAACCTTTTCATTTAAGAAGCTGTGCAACTTAAAAAGCCCAAACAAAATAAAATTCAATGTCATTAGCAATCACCTTCCTTTCCCTCTTTGCCCCATTGCCTTGAAAGGGTGATCTGCCATTGTTGTAAACTATGATGAAAAATATGGGGTAATCTGTTGCAATATTGAAATATTTAATATTACATGAAACTCAAAGGTCCTGAAACTGAAAGGTTTCATTGTGGTGTTTTTGTCTTTACCTTGTTTTATGTATTGTTGCATTATCACCTGCTGTACATCTCTCTCCACCTCCACCCCCTTCAAATATGAGGCTTTTTTAGTAAAAGCAAGCAACTTTGCAATGATTATTAGCTGTGTCTTATGTTTATATTTATGTTGAATTTTAAATATATATATGTATATTTAGAAATTACAATCCCTTATTACAGTGAGAATGTTGTGGAAGAATGTGTTAGAAAAGTTCCTGAGTACCCACGAACTGCTGAGGCAATCTTGGACTTCTGGATCTGAATGTCCCCAAAAGTGCTGGGGGATGTTAATGTGGAGCAATGTTCAGTTGTAGTCATCTCTAACTGCTGCTTTTCTACATTTATCTTGTTGAATAAATAATTAGGTGAGATAATGGTTGGCATAACTCCTATTGCCTCTGTGCTGCCTTCTGCACGCAGTTGTCATTACAGTAAGCTTTGCGTTTGCTGTGACCCTCATGACCATTCCAGATCACAGCACAGTTAAACTTAGGTGGCTGAAATGGTTAACTCCTGGTGTTGTTAGCCTTCCTCTCCCCTGGGGAAGTCTTCCTTTTCAGCTGAAACCCCCCCCTGTGAAATTTCTCCTTCATCACAGTAGCTCACAGCTCAGCACAACAAACTCAAACCAGTGTTTTTATGTTCAGAGAAGCCTTATATCTAAGCTAACCCAGCCTGCTGTTGGGTGAACTGGGAGTGAGGATGAGTCTGTGTCAAGGGAATAACCAAGGCAGTCTTCTGCATGGGTATTGCTCACATACAGCTGTGACTGCCTTCAACATCTCCTCACAGGAATACAATATTTTGAAACTTCTCAGTTGTCCTGAAAGAAGAAAACACAAACAAACCACAGCTGCACTACATGTTTTGAAAGTCATGGAAATGCCAAGACTTTACAAGTACAGTATGGGGTTTCTTTTTGCATGCCACTTTTAATGCTTTTTGCAAAGAATCATAGAAAATATTGATTTTGGGATAAGCAAACAGATCTGGCTGAAGTAAGAAGAAATCCAGGTTTTTTTCACATTTTTTGAACTGAGATTTATGGTTTTGGGATTTGTTGTCTTTTGTTAGGAAGAGAGAGGAATTGAAATCTTAATCTTTCTGAAATATTTCAGCATTTTCCTCATTACTTATTTCTTAATAGAAAGTCTTGAGCTTGATAGTTGGCCCCAGTTTTCTAGCGTAGAGAGAACAACTTCAGACTGCTCTTGGGTCTTGTGAAGTTTTGTAAACTTTAGAATCCTTATATGGTGTTGGAGTAGATTTTGTCAGTTAACAAAACTGAGAAATGGGTCACAAACACACAACATCCAGCATTTGTTTAATCCTGTGCTTTTTTTTGCTTTTTTTTTTTTCTTTTTTTTTTGCTTTTTTTTTTTTCTGCATAGGTAAAGTGTTAAAAAATAAGTAACTGGTTAAACTTAAAGCAGCAGCTTAAACTATCTTTTTCTTAGTTTCTTTAGAATAGAGAATGTATGTTATAATAATTTGATAGGTTGCATTAGTAATCTAAAGTGATTTAAAATGCTGTCAAGTCAAAAGTATTGTTTAAGGAATAGAAAGAAGGAAAAAAAGGTGGTTTTTTTCCTTATAATATTCATTAGTTTTTTTTTTTTTCCCTGTAGTTTGGCAATCACTTGCCTTCTCTCTCTCTCAGAAACCTGTTTAATTGGTAGAATGAAGCATAAGTTTTATATAACTATCCTGTCTGTCTGTGAAGTTCTGGCTTTGTTTCATTTATGTTTTCTCATCTGATGAGTCTGCTGAGCAGAGACTAATATAGGCGAGACACGCAGCGTTTACTTGCAGTAACTCTGTCAGTGCAGGTCGCTTGCTTATTCTGTATTTATCTGTTCATTTCTCTTAGAGCTCATTAATCTGTCAGCATGACACAATCCTTCCAATGAGATTGTGCCAAATGTTACAGTAGCACACCAGCAGAAACCTGTGTGACATTTGTTTTTCCAGAGATTAAATAAGATCATTTTCCTGTTGTCTAATATTTATGCCCAGTGCAGTCAAAATTCACCAGTGTTTTGTTTAAGAGGAAATAGCATAGCCATTCAACACTACTGCCTGAAAACTTAGTTCAGGCTTTACATACCTACTGCCTGACCCACTACCCTCCAACACTGCTTTGAAGCAGAAGGGTAATGGTGAAGAGAGCATAGAATAAGCCTGACTGAGGGAGAGCTCAGCCCACAGGACTCCAGTGGTGTTTAAGACTGAACTTTAGAGCTGCTCAAGAATTACTGCTCCTTAGACTGTTAGGCCTGATGGACTGTCAGAGCTATTAACTTCAGAATAACATATCCATAAAGAGAAAAGAGTGGATGGAGAGGAGGAAAGGGAAGGGGCTGTTTTATTTTTCTTGAAATAATGATTCATTAACCTATGGAAAGAGAAAAGGCTTCTGCTTGATGTATGAGGCTCCCATAGTTCTGGGTGGTATATAAAAATAGCTGGGAATGTGGAGCATCCAGGAGAACGTCAGGATCAAGGTTTGGCTTCTTGAAGCTTTCAAAGCCTCACAGTTCAGCAGGTGGAGCTTGCTTTGTGCTGGTCTTTGCAGCTCAGATCCATTTGAATTCCTACAGATCACTTACAGATACCTCCCCTCTCCCCCTCTCCAATGTATCTGTTTTTTTGTTAAAAAACAACAACAAAAAAAACAAACCTCTTCCTGCACCGCTTAAAAAAATACTGTTCTTACCTGGAGCTGGAGCTTCAGTTTTATCTGCTGTCTTTTTTTTTTTTTTTGAGCATATGTTCAGAAAATGACTCATGCAGAGTATTTTGATTATTTGTGAATCTCTCCATCTAGCTTTGAAAGCACCTCAGCATTACTTAAATGTTAATTTTGGATGGTGGTGGCATTTATTAACAGAGTCTGAAATACAAGCAACATTTTCTTGCAATTAAGAAAAGCAGATTAAGAAAGTCCTTTATTAATTTCATTTACTCCCAAACAAGCAGCTGCTTGACTTCAGCTGGAAGTGTGAAATGTTTTGGTCACCCCTTTCCTAGCATTGATAGGATTTTTGGACTTCTGCCAGAGAAACAGAGCACAACTGAGTGTACGAAGAAGGATACAGTAAAAAAACCAACCCAGCAAAACAAACAGCATTAATAGGCTTTTATGAGTCTGATTCTTTGGTTTTTTTGTGCTGCTTGTACTCTTCTTTCTGTCTAAGCAATAAGTCTGTTAGGTTTGCTATTGTTTATTATTAAAAATACTTTTTCTTCCTTCTCTTTTTGAATTCTTTGATTTTGTCTGTTCTTTCTTCTGTGCTCTTGTTCTCTTGTGCGCTTTTTCTGTTCTTCCATTAACATGGATTTTTCTTTTCCATCTCCTGCTCACAGCTACAATTGCTTTCTCTCACAAAAAACATTTTGCTTTTTTATGTTTCTCCTCTCCTGCTGCTTCTTACATTCTTCAAGCTATATATTCACTCTGTTTTCTCCTTCCCTGCACATGTGCCTTGGTTAGGTCCTCCTCTTCCCTGTACTTTTCCAAAAGAATCAGTGTGCTAAAAAAACCCAAACCAAAATAAAATGACCTCAACAAACCCAAAACAACACCCACACCTGGGACATCCTACTGATCAGGTGCTTCATACCCATGACAAAGTGGGAATGGCAGTACATATGTAAAGCCTTTGACTTCCAACCTGAGTGAATACAGTTACAGAAATCCTTTTTGTCAGGCTTCTAAATGCACAAAATGTTAACCTCCTAGAATAGGTTAACGGGAGAATCAATATATTAGAGGAGTGTCACCTGTGCTGCTAGCTGTATCTGTTACTGTGTCAGCATTTCCATTATAAATTTTTGCTTTCAAGGGTTTATAACTCTGCTATTAAAATTCACTCCTGACTGAAACTTGGCATACAAGGACTAAGCCTGGAGCAACCCCCACCCCCGCCTTTAACTTTTTAAGCTAAAGGAATGCAATGAAAACTATTAGTCTAATGATTAGAAGGACAACATTATTGCAATCAAAAACCTAATTAATTTACTTATTTTATATGTTAGTTTTCAGTATGGACATATACTGTAGGTATTTTGGAACAGGAGATTGAGTGGACTAGTAAAAAAATTAAGGTAAGAAAAAAGCTTCTTGATAACACTTTTATGATATTTTTTGGAATAGATTTCAGTAGGCTACTTATTGCACAGCCCTACTGCTTCAAAATAAATGCTTTAAAAATTTTTATTCAGTAAGCCAAGTGAATGTAGATCATTATATGCCTCGAGAAAAATAAAATTGTATAGAAATCAGGAGACTAAATATTCCAGGCTCTTGGGTGCAGGATGCTGAATGCTTCAAGGTTACTCCAGTTAGACCAAGCAGGCTGGGGCACCCTTGGGTGAGCTGCAGGCACGGGGGCTCTGTCTGCTTTCTCTGAAGAGGTGCTTTCAGCTGGTGACCTGCACCAGACAGACTGCCTAGCTCATCTGTCATTGCTGGAGAGATGCCTCATTTCTGGGCAGATGAGGTTGAGACAAGCAGGATCCTGTTCTTAATGAGGTAATTTAGGTCACCCAGCAATCACCTGATGTGGGGCAAATTTCTTCTCTCTAATTGCCTGTGGGCAAGTATCTATCCACACAGCCTGCTGCCAAACCACTTGGTGTTAATTGGCACCTTTTCTTGTCATCCTTGCAGGGAAGTCTTAATAGGAAGATAACCCTTTCCTCCTCCTTAAAGTAGATGGCAGGATTTAGGCTGCTGCAGTGTTTCGGAGTTAACTGTGTTCTTGAGTAAGCCTGTATCTGTGCGGCTCATCTTGCACATCTCACCAACTCTGATGTCACAGGTGAAATAAGAGATGTAAACAGAAAAGATGCTAGGAAAGAAAGAGTTGGGTTTTTTTCTTATTTTTCTTTTAAAGAAATCATTTAGCGACCAAAGCAGGTGTTTCAATCGGTCACAATAATCTGCCTTTTAAGATGTGCTAAATAATGTTCAGTCTTGGAAGTTAAAGGGTCAAATATTTGACACCCAACTTATGTAACTGTTTATAATAACAAAGCATTGATTTGAATGGGGACAGGGAGATAAACTGACTAGCAGAATTGTCTGTGTGTCCTCTTGTAGGACTGAATTCTAGTAACTAACATATAACAGCAAATTTGTATGTGAGTTTGTTTTGGCTCATATGCCAGGACACTGTCTTACGAGAATGAGCTGTATTAGAGGTGTCTTTGTCAATGCTTTGTGACTTGACTTTTTTGGGAGTGGGAGGTGGGTGGTAGAAATGAGTTTATAGGATGGAAAGCTAGTCTTTATCAGAAGCCAGCTGTGTGGCTGCTGGTCACAACAAATGAGCCAGGCCTGTCACAGAGTCACTTATTCCACTATGTCCAGGGTGAAGGTGGGGCAAGTGAGTGGGCTGATGGTGGGTCACACGGGTGACAGGGAGTGATGGGAGGTTCTGTGTGTCTGCCCTTGTCAGTCTGAGGCCAAAGGGAGCTGCTGGAGGCTTCCTCCTTCCTCTGGAGCACCTGTCAACGTCACGCTGCTGCTTTTTGAGTGCTAGCTGTAGTGCAGTCAGCCTGGTGAGAAACCATGCAGGGAGTGTGTGTGTCACTGTTTTCTGCAAAGTAGTGCCAGTCCATGCATGTGCTACTGAACTTTTGGCACGATGGAGAGGTTTTGGCTGCTGGTGTGCTTCCAGGAGGGCTTGCCAGTGCTTGTCCAGTAGCTGACCTCCTGGGAGCAGTTATGGATAAACAGCTGGATAAATTGCTTATATTTTTCCCTGTCTCTGAATGCTGATACTGTAACGTATGCCCTCAAATTGGCCTAGCTAATGTTAGAAAATGATTGGGTGAAAGGATGATAAGATTTATTAATGCTTTTAAATGACCTCAAACATATGTTTGTAAGAATGGGAATAGCCTTCCTACCTTTCATATTGTTTTCTGTTTTAAAGTGAGTGTTTGAGATATAACCCAGAACTTCTCTCATGCAGTCTTGCCCTTCTTTCTTGAACACAGCAAACATCTGAAGCTATGCTCACTCACTTCCTGATGCGTTGGTGTGTCTGGGGGGTGTGTGCGTGTGAGAGGGGGAGAAAGCAGGCTTGCCGGCAGAACCTTATTTTGTCATGTAATCTAAATCCAAGGCGTTTTCAACAAAAGTTTATAGGAGCTGGTTCAAATCATTATAAATAAAAACTGAGACTCTGCTCTGGTATTATAAGCTAAAATAATAATGACTGTGATTCTTAATTCTTTCCAGTGTCAGAGGAACTGCCCAGCCTTATGACCGGGCTTCCTGTCTCTTCTGAAAGCTTGTTCAGGAAATGGCAAAATGCACAAAAAGGGTCTTTGTCATTGAAAAAGTTTGTTATTGTGCAGTTGAAGTGCAGCTGTTACATATTTCCTTACTTAAATTTGGACCCTTCCTGCGGTTTCAGTCCTCTAATTTTTCTGCCCAGGTCACTGGTCTATGGTGTCTATATTTAGCATATTACAAAAGCTTTTCTGGTCATTCAAAGACTGAAGAGCCTTTCTATAAAACTCTGCTTCACCACCAATATTAACTACCAATTTTCTGTTGCAATAAATAATATCAAAGGTCGAAACTAGAGGGTTTTACAGAGAAGTTTGAATGCATAAGCTACATCACTATTTCCATATTTTGAAGGTTTCTGCAGGTTCTGAGAACTGTAGAGCATGCATGTGAGAGTGTGTGCTCTTATAAAGAACCAAAATGCTTGTTCCCTTAAGTCAGGAAAACCATGTCCTCTTCATAGGAGTTATCTTGTCAAATGGCTGTAGTGACTATATTAGTCAGAAGTTGTGTGTTTCAGTTAGTGAAGTTTATTTTGCCCTTAAATAATGGTAGGCCAAATGTTCTAGGCTTAATTTACTGGATGTATTTGTGATTTAGTGTGAGGTGTCCCTGCCCATGGCAGGGAGGTTGGAACTAGATGATCTTAAGGTCCTTTCCAACCCTGACTATTCTGTGATTCTGTGATTTGTTGATGTTTCAACAGTTCTGTAAGAGACATAAGGGACAAATGCATGACTGTCTTTCTGGTGGAAGTTGTTCTGATCAGTAAGGCAGCAAATAAGTATATTTGTTTATTTTTCTTTGTTCAAGGGTCTTACCTGTTCCTCTCTAAGAGACGTGCTCCCTATTCAGCTTTTGGACAATGGTGTTTGTAAATCACTTAACCATAAGAAAAATCTGGACTGGGACATAACGGTCGATACTATGTGAGAGATAATTTGAGATTTTATGTGCCAACATTTATAAGATAGTATAAAATATGAAGAACTATAAAACACTGTGGTAAAAGGCATTTGCCTTGGGTTTTAAACCGCTTTTAACTATAAGCGTGTGCCTAGCATATTTCTGATGACTGAAAGCATATTTCTGTATTGTGAAAAAAACACAAAAGCTGGATAATTGTTGGCTAGTGGTGGTCAATGACAAACAAAACAGATTTTTTTACATTTCCATGGTTTAGTTTTAGATTTTTACATGCTGAGAACAAGAATGGACAGAGCAGCACTCTGAGTGTGGTAAAAATAGTATCTTTAGATGATGTTCTCTAATTGATCTTGTACATCATTTTGATTGTTCAGATTTAGCTCTCCTTGTATAAGTGGACCTTGTTACTAATGCATCCTCTTGGAGATGAGCTGGTGACTTCTGGGAAAGTAGCTGTATCCTTTGGAAGCAGAGCCCATGATAGAAAGCAGGCTTATACTGTATTTCGGTATGCCTCTAGAAACAAATTCCCTTCTTCCATCAAATTTCCATGCTGTGTCAGATACTTAGAATTCCCTCATGGGGTTTAGATTGTAACTGTAGGCTACCACCTGACATGCATTTCAACCCCCACCAGCTTCTTTTGCAAATGTATTTGTATTTATTCTGTAATACTCTATGTATGGTGCTGAGTGGCTGAATTGCAGACACAGTTAGGTACAGTTTCTGTACCTTTATACATGAATAGCTCCTACAAAGGGTATCTAGAGAAAGCCTAGCAAGAGGCTGAAATTCTCCTTGCTGCAGTAATAAAGCTATCTTGATGGGCTATAGTGCAGGGTCCTGGACTAACAGAGAATGTATTGGAGGAAAGAAGGCAGATACATCTTTGGCACTAATGTATTATTATAACATGATGCTATGCAGTTGTATTTGTTATGATGTAGTGCTATTTATATGTATTGAATACATGTATTATCAATAATGGGGAATAGAAGTAGCTGAACAAAATAGTTAAACAGCAGAGCCAGCTCACCAGGCTTTAGCTCTGAGCAATATAGTACAAGTAGAATGAGCTGCGTTTGATTAAGTGGCACCGGGATTCATTACTGGCTAATAAACCTCTGTTTTTGCATTACATGTTCTGCCTTTTAAGTCAGCTCATTAGCTTTATATTTATATTTTGCCCTCTGCTTCTTTGAGCCATGTGAATTATAAGGTGGTACATATCATCAGAATACTTGCACATGGATTTTGCATGAAGAGAGTAGAAGTATGTTTCAAAGTACCTGGCAGAGATATATTTGAAGGCAGCTTTGGCCATTTCATTTTTCTTTTGAAGATTTGCTAAGTTTGTTAGTGAGAATGGGACATCGGTGCAGAGGTTCTTGTTCACCTCAAAGCTGGTGTGTTGCACTAAGCCTTGTGTTTGCTTCCAGCTAACGCTGCTGCATCAGAAATCCTATTGTTGCAGTGAAGTTTTGAAAGTTGAAAAAGGAGTCTGTTACTAGGCTTGTGTATATCTGAAGAGTGTGTGTTTGTGTATCAACGCAGATGCCTTCATACACGCACATGTCTTAGGCCAGTCAGTTCATGGGCTGAACTGTATTTAGAGGAAATGATGGTGGCAGGCTGGTTTTGGGTTTGCTTGGTGCTATAAGAAGCTTCACAGATTTTTCTCCTGGGAAGATTACTGCTGATGATCAGTGAGGAAAAACCTCTGCATCATCCCTGCTATGCTGCTGGCTTTGCCAGAACAGCAAGCCACCAAAGGCCCAATCTTCAGTGACACACATCTTGGGTTCATGTAGGCTCTGGCAATTACAGATGTGCAAGTCTCACCTTTTGCTCTGCCTTCAGGACCAGCTGTGAAAGCCTGGACATTGTTGTGCAGAGCTGTAGCCTTTTGCAATCTGTCTGAACTGTTCATGGCTTACCTGCCTGGGTTTGTATGTTATGTCCATGTGCAATAGACTTCACTTCTTACCTTAAAAAAGCTCTTCTGCCCCCAGAAAGAAGATGTCAGGGGAGACAGTGATGTTGGAGGAAGAGGAAAAGTACTTCACTTGTTGAGAGAACCTAAAATACCTTAGATGGAAATAACAATTGCATTTGTCTTTTCAGTGACAACAAAAGCCTTGACCCAGTGTTTGATTCTATGTGCTTTTTTTCTCCTGTTTCTGTACCTTCTAGCCAAGGAAGAGCTGAGCTGAAGCTCTGGGCTGCCTACAGGTTTTCAGGAAATGGTGATACAAAGCTCCAGCCTCTCTCCCCCGCTTTCCTCATATTGTTTCTGTATTTGACAGAGAACATGCTGAGATGAGAGGTTGCCTTTTTTTTTTGGTCAGGCCTGATGCTGAATGGAAGCAGCTGCTTTATTTAGAATATGATGGGGAAGAAAAACACAGCTTAGGGTTAACACCCTCCTGGTGTTTATCCATAAATATGAAACACTGTAAGAATACCAGATACATATGGAGCACTGTGATTGGCTGCTGTTGATGTCATACTGATGTCACTCTACCCAGTAAACGAACAGATCAGTTTTCCTTATTTGTTTGTATTAATTCCAGTTCATAGCAGCATGTTTTTAGGGCATTATTGCACTTGTAAAGTGGTGGAGGGCATCTAGGTTTTTTCTTGAGCCTGGCAATATTTTTTCTTGCCATACACGTGTTTATGGTGCCATACATATACACAAAGATGTGCTCTCCTTCTTTGCTTTTTTATCTTTTAACTACTGTGTGTGAGGAGTTGCTTTTTCTCTGAATTAAATGCTAATAAAACAGGTGGGAGATTCAAGTTAGCTTTTAAGCCTCATGTGCTATGATTGCATATTTAGGAAACTGGAGTGTGTATCTGGGAGGATGGATAGATACAGATGAGTGGTATGTGGGGTGCGTGTGGAATAAAAGGTAGCCTTGTGGAAACGACCAGGTTTCCATCCACCTCTTCTTAAATCTAGGTCAGCGTGTTTTTCTACCCTGTACTGGTGCATTGCAAGATAATCAATACATTTCAAGGTTGTTTTATTAGCATACTAGTATTCCATGACATGCATGACAAATCAGTGTTTCTAATAGTCTTAAGCAGAAATAGAAATTTTAAGAAGTCATAGTCTGCTTTTAATAAAGGGTGGGAAAGGCACAAAACCAGAAAACCTCTTAAAGTTTGAGATTAGTTTGACTTTCTGACATTCTAAAGCTCTTGCTGTAATCTGGCAATAACATTGTTTTGTTTGAGTTTTTTTTTTTTTTCTGAAAGTTGGAACACACTATTTCCAAACAAAGCCTTTAAGTAGAATGAATTTACTTTTATAAGTAGAAACATATTAGAAAATGGTCTTTGCAGTATTTGTCTTCAATTTATTTTTACTAAAAACTCCCTATTCTCTAGTCCATCTCCCTCAGTTAACCAGAAGTGACTCTTAAACTGATGTGGTAGCCACTTGCATAGTTGTAGGAGCTGTATTCCCACGGGACTAAAAGAATTATTGCTATATCAACTTGTGTGACTGCTCAGGAATATTTTGAATGCTGCATTGTTACAGATTCTTTTTAAGACTAGTAAAATTTGAAAGAAACTTAGAAATTTTCTTAGTGCTAGATCTCCTCTGCCCATATACTTCTGAACTTCAAATGGCCAGTGACCATAAATTTCAAAAGGAGGGAAAAAAGTCATCACAAATTGCAGTGGGCTCTTACAGGGTATTTCTGAGTTCCAGGCTAGATCCATGTCTCTGACAGGTTGTAATTATGGGTGAGCTGCAACCAACGCTGATCCAAACATACATAAGAATTTCATGCACAGATTTTTGCAGGTGGTGCCTTGAACAAGTCTAGTAACTTAAATAAATATAATTGCTTATTCTGTGCAGGCAGGAAAGCATTGCTCTGCTGTTCCTTCTGCTGCTTTTTCTTCTTCCTCCTCCTCCTCCTGCTGTTTGATCTGGTGAAAGCTGTTTCAGACCAAGCTGGCAAGGCTATCACTCACTATCAGGATACTTAATCCCATGCAGGTGCAGTTTGAGCAACTACAGAAGACCTCAAGGTCATGCTGATGGCAAAGCTGGGCAGAGCTGGGTTCTTGCAGATGGCCCGGGTAGGAGGTGTGACAGTCACTAACATTTCACATCTGCAGCTTCCATGCTCCTCTGTCATTTCCTCCTCCTCTCTCCCCCTGCCCCTTCGTAGCCTTTTACTGGGCTGTCCTACAGCACTGCAGCATCTCTGGTGACCTGCAGAGGTGAATATTGCTTTTCAAACAAGCAGTTAAGTAAGGGTTGTTTATACTTTTTATGTAAGAAAGGTAGGCAACTGAAAGGAAACTGCAGACAAGTAGACACCTTTCATTGATGTTGGTGGTCTAACCTTCAAGCCAGTTCTTTTATTTGCTTCCTCTCTCTACCCTGTGATTTTAAGCCTACTAAAGAAAGAAAAAAAAGGCAGGATGTTGCCGCTGGCTGCATCTCTGCTCCAAATACAGCCCTTCCCCTTTTGAAGGGTTGAGTTTGCCAGGCCCCTCTACCTAATTCCAGTTCTAGTTATCCATTCTTGCCCTATCCTTGTGTTAAAAGCTGCTTATGCTTTTCTTTTTTCTGAAAGGTCCTTGCTCTTATGGTGCTGTTACAGTTCTGTAAATGGTTTAAACTGCCATGTCTTCTTTACTCCACCCCCCTGAAAAATACACCAGAGACAGCCTTCACAGGGGTATCTTAGAAGAAAAGACCTGAGAGAGAGAATTTAGGAAGTGCTGGTGAGGGGAAAAAAAATGAGCTGTGATTAAAGTGAATCTGGCACTGAATAAAGGATCTTTAAAACCCTTTAAGTTTTAATACAAGTCTCCAAGAAAGTTGGATGGGGTTTTGGGGGAGGATTTCTAACCTCAGAGTCATTGCTGCTAAGAACTGCTGCTTCCCTTGTGGCTTCAGACTGGAGCATGGATTTCCACAATTATACTGTGAACAGGAGCATGAGCCTATATTTAGGATACAACACTTTGTGGTAAAAAGCTACATATGGCATATGAGCACCCACTTATGAGCTAAAAATACACATTGCAGCCCAGTTTGTCTTTGAATGAAGTCATGCTTAGGACTGCAATGCTTAAGCATAGTTTGATTTCTCACTTCCCCTCCACCCCCCATTATTTTTATTACTACATTTTAAAGTACTTTTTTTGGTGAAAAATTGACTGCTTGGATTTTCAGCATGTGGCTGCCTCCACACTAGGCCATATGCAACCTGTACATCAGTCTGGGAAGGTTTTATGTGAATTTCTTTATGGCAGTTCTTTTGTTTATTTTCGGGCCAAAGGTACCCCCTTTTTTTTTTTTTCCTCCCCAGTCTTCATGGGTTTTGTATGTTTAAAAAAGGAGGAGGCTAAAAAAAACCCAAAGGCACTGTACTATAGTGCTGTCCTTAAACAATTCTATGTGTTACTGGGGGTAGAAGAAGGTGGTGCTTGCTGCGGTTGCCAATTTTCATTTATTTTTGAAGTGTTCCTCCGCTGGTGGCAAATTAAAAGAAGTACTAATATCTTCCTTTTAAAGAAGAAGGAATATTGTCAGTGGCTCTGGATATCATGTAAAATTTAATGAAAGCTCTTAAATCTGTC
Source organism: Nymphicus hollandicus (assembly GCA_009823435.2). Lineage (NCBI taxonomy): Eukaryota > Metazoa > Chordata > Aves > Psittaciformes > Cacatuidae > Nymphicus > Nymphicus hollandicus. The sequence continues at coordinate 28,541 of WTXV02049546.1, forward strand.
CCTCAGTAAGGGGCTTTCTATGCCTCCACCACTCCTCTGTATGGTGGCATTGGCAGTGTTTCCTCAGTCAGGGTCAGGAGACGGTTAGGTATTCCTCAAGGGCAGGTAACTCATAGGAAAGACTAAGACATAAATTAAAGTGTCTGGTTACTGTGAAGTCTTGAAGGTGCAGTGTGAACATGTATTCCATTCACTGAATCTTATTTTGTAATATCTCGCTGGATGCTGTTACCTTATTCTGCCAGCTCCTGTCCCTTTTTTCCTTCAAGAATGCAGAAAGCAGTCTCTTATACACAGAACACTTAAATTATTAAATGAACTATCTTATTTCTTTCTTGCTTCAAAGCATCCATGTTTAGATTCAGAGGGGAAATAATGGAATCTTAATTCCTTCAATTTGAAAATGTTAGGATTAAGAAAGAAGATATGCTGTTTGTTGAAGTTCTTCATTCTTTCAGAGCTGCTGCCTGCAGCACCTCTCCAACTTGATCACTCTTCAAGAGAAAGCTGCAAATGAAATATCTGCAGGCTTTCCAAAATGAAGCTAGATTAAAGGAAGAAGGTGTTTTCCTTCAGTCTCTCTCTCTTTATCCATAATACAGAATGTTCTGCCTGTTCTTTGAAACACTCATTGGTAAAAACATAATAATATAGCCCCTCGGTGCTTATGTAAATTTATTCAGCAACAAATCTTGGAAACTGGACTTGTGCTCTGTCAGTCTTCATTCCTCTCATGCAGTTTGTTTAAACTAGAGGTGCTCTTTTAATTTTGTTCTTCAGAAAGAGCAGGGAAGGAAAGCTGCTGTTTTTCACAAATAGTATCACGTGTTCATGATGCTGATAGATTTAAAAATATCAGGGGGGATGGAGACGGAAATCTACTAAAACATTGTGGCAATACTGGGGTGTAGGGCACTCTCAGAACTGTATATATGGATTTCTTTGAGGTTAGAACAGAAGTTTCCAGGACCACTGGGGTGTGGATTAGAGTGACATAGTCAGGAACATGGCTTTTCTTTTCTGCTTCTTGCAAGAATTGGGGTGTAGATCTTATTCCTACACAGGCCTGAGGTTAGTTGCATGCAGCCCCCAGATCTGCATGTTGAGACAGCAGCTCCAGTTTCTTTTCTGGAGAGAACAAAAGTGATGTGAATTTCTTGCTCTGCGTATACATTTGAAGTAGCTTGTGTACTGTACTTTGGGAATTCTTTGGATAGAAAAAAATAGAAAGGAAAGAAAATATTTAGACTTTAAATAGAATTTAGTTTTTCAAGAGATATCTAGTGCTTTTTCCCAGCATTTAAATATGTTGCAATTTTACAAAAGCTTTCCGTGTATCCCTTCCTGCTTTTGAAACCAGCTTTAAGTATCCTTTCTAAGGCTTCAGGGATCTCTTGGCATGGCTGTTTTGAGCTTGTTGTTTGCTTCAGTGCCAAGTTATCCTCAGGTACACCATCTTGTTTTCTTGAATTGCACTTTGTTAGCTTCTCTTCCAGATTCACATTTGGAGTGAGATGAAAATTCCTTGTCCCAGTCAACTTTTGGCAGCTGATCATTGTATTTAAAGTGTTTCCGTGTTTTTGGAAGAGATGCCATTTTGTAGATTATAAATTGCAGATACACAATACCAGAATACCTGTTTTGGTGACATGTATGTCACCATGTAGAAAAATTAGCTTATTTCAGTTATGAACTTGAGGTTGCAATGTAAGAAGGTTTAGCTAAAAAAAAAAAACACCCTGACTTTAAATGCTGTTATAGTCACTGTGAGTCAGCTTGCAGAATTATATGCTCTGTTATATGAACACATTCAAAGCGTCAATAGTACCAAGGGGTCTAAAATGTCTTCTGTAGTTGAATTTAAATTAGAATTTTTGTGACTTCTTGGAGGTTGACAAAAACGATGGAAAAATCAATGCTCAGCTCATTGGTGAGCTCAGTTGACAAAGGAGTTTGAAATCCAATGCCATCTGTTTTACTAGATCTTGCCTTAAAACAACCTCAACAGTCTGTGTGACTCTCAAAGCACTGCTTGACATATTTTTAGTTGCCACAGAACAATCCATTCTTGAATTCTTCAGTCTGTATTTCCTGGGAAATACATTCTCATCCAAGACAAAGGATGATGTTATACACGGAATAAAACTATGCTGGGATGTGATAGATCTTTCAATTTTTGAGGATGTGATAGTATATCAAAGAGAAAATTAATTATGTAGTGGTTTTTCCTAACACCTGGAGCTCATGCTGTTGCTTCTGCTGCTGGCTAGCTGTTGTTTTTCATAAATCACTCTGTAGGAAAAAAATTAAATCCAGTGAAATGATGGAAACAAGAAGTCATGGCTAGGAAGGGGGACAGCAACATGTAAATATTTAACTACCACCCAACAAGTTCAGAATCTTCAGGAATTTCCATTTTCCTTGGCTTGTTTCCTTGGCTTATAGCTTGGCTTATAGCTGTCTAGATATCTGGGGTTGAAAAATAATAATCTCAGCCTATGTTCTGGATACCTACATATACATGTATGCCCTTTCCCCTCTCCCTGGAAAATAACAACTAATAAATGAATTAAACCAGAAATTTCTCCAATCATGTACTATGAGTTCCTCTTCAACCTTAATAAAGGCCTTTTATCCACTCCAGGGACCTTCACTGATGCATGTAAACGAGGCCATTCAGCAAGATCTGGGATCAGGATATTTTCTTTCCATTGTATCTTGATCCTGCCAGCTCTCATTTTGAGATGCACAAATGTATATGCATTTGGTTTGTACATACAGGTTCTGGAAAGCTATGGTTTGGGTTTGTAGCACTTGTTTGAACAATGGGGGAGGATTGAAAAGGATAGGAGGGATCTTAATTCCTAAACACTGCTTTCAGCAGGATTCATGAGATGTGAAGTAAGTGGCAGCATTATTTTCTTCCAAGTCAGAGACCACAGAGTTTTGAGCTGGGGTGCTGTCAGCTTTTATGCCCATAATAACCACTACTTAGAAATGACTTTTACATGCTGTGCTATTTGAGTTCTGAAAGTGCTGAAGAATCAAATTCTAAGAAAGTAACAAAATAAAGCTTCTAATACTACATGTTTGTTTCCTCTGCCTGTTTTTTTCATCAGACATTAATTTGTTTACTAGGATAGCATTGGTGCCTCTTAACACATTTTTTTGTCAATGCTGACTGGGTGATTAGTTGTTCTTGTTTCCATATATCTTTCAAAGAAAGTTAATGCAAACATCAGGGACTGTGATAAATTTTCTAAGAGGTTCTTCTCATCTTTTCTGTGATGTTTTCCACAATTAAAGGTATTATCTGACTTTGAACATCACCAAAGAAGGTAAATGATGACCCTTAATTTTACCATGTGCATTGTAGGTCCCTGGGAGAGTACCACCATAAATGCATTAATGTCAATGAGTTAAGTGTAGTCTTTGTTTGTATATAGCAAGAAAATCCTCAATTTATAAATGTCTATAAATTAAGTGGAGCATGAGAGGTTTTTTAAATTTATTGTAGTTGAGAGTGAGGAGGGAATGTTATGATTGTCATTTCCTACTGCTAGAATAAACACCTGGATTTATCAAAGCATTTGTTCTAATCAGCAGGAGATGTTTATCTGTGAAAAAGTTCTTGTCTTTTATTGTCAATGAATTGTATATCTCTACCCTGTGTATAGGAAACACTGTTCTTTTCCACTGCCTGAGACGAATGTCCTGTGTTTCACCCCCAGATTCCTGTATAGGGATTATTCTGTGGTCATGTGGGAAACAAATCAGAAAAAAAGTTATTAGTTTGGTGGTGTTCTTTGTGAGCTGACTCCTTTCCTTTCTCTCTTTACATTGCATTAAATTTGTAACCTTATGTTAACTGTGAAATTCTTCACGCTGGTATAAAATAGCATCCTTCCTTCATCGTTCCAATCCGTTTGCTACCAATGGATGCCATTCCATGAAGTTAGTTTTGTAGAAATGTTGAAATAAGGAAATCAGATTCTTTAGAGCAAGGCCAGTATAAGATGATATGAAACACAGTTGAGCTGTATTAATATAATTGCTGTCTTCATAAATCATGCATTAGGTGCAATTAGAAAAAACTGAAGTAGTAAAACCTAAAATATTACATTTCTATTTGCAATCATTGCAATTATACATCAGTTTATGATTAATGAAACTAATAGCTTTAATTTTTGGTGGAAAACCCCTTCATCCTAAGCTCTAGGGTGCTTTTCTTGCACTTCAGGTAGGAGATCCCCAGTGATTACTTAGAATTGTCTTGAAACTCATGTCAGCCTTCCTGCCTGCCCTCCTTACTCTTCACACTTTGCCTTCCCTTGTGATGTTGCTGCTAAGATGTCCCCTGAGTTCTCTTTGAGGCTGAACAGTCCCAGCTCTCTTGGTCTCTCCTCATACGACAGAGGTGGAACTATTCCTGAACAGTGACAGGACTTGACATTTCCCTATGAACTTCTAGACTTCTGTCACCCCATTCTCCAGCCTGCTGACATCCTTCTGAAATGTTTTTCAGGATCATTTGCTCCGTCATCTTCCCAAGGATTGAAGTGTGGGCTGTTTGACCTGTAGTTGCCTAGATCATAGAATTGTAGAACGGTTTGGGTTGAAAGGGACTTTAAAGCTCATTTAGTTCCAACCCCCTGCCATGGGCAGGGACACTTCCCACCAGACCAGGTTGTTCAAAACCCCATCCAACCTGGCCTTGAACACTTCCAGGAATGGGGCATCCATAACTTCTCTGGGCAACTTCTTTCTAGTGATTTAACTACCCTCACCAGTAAATATTTTTTTCCTAATATCTCATCGAAATCTACCCTCTTTCAGTTTAAAGCTATTCCCCATTGTCCTATCATTACATGCCCTTGTAAAAATTACATGCCTTGTAAAAAATCCTCCAGATTTCTTGGGGATAAAAGATGCTTCAATACCTGCAGCCAGAGGATCTTGCTTACTGTGGAATGAAAACCACAGGCTGTTGTGTAGTGAATTCTGATGTGCTACTGTTTCTCCTGGAGCTCGAATTATGTCTTTGAAGATATACCAGCTTTATAAGCATAGGCAGTGTATCACAGTGTAGAGATGGAAGTTTTTCTTGGGGAGTCTCTCTATGAGGGGAGAAAGGACTTGAAACACCAAACTGCCATTTTTGTAAGGTTCACTGTAAATGCTCTCAACTTCTGAATGCTATTCTCTTACCAACAAGACCCTACAGCACTTCCTGCATACCAGAACAGTATTATTGGAAGTCTGTTGTAAAATGGTTCAGAAGGACAGCTGATTTAAAAGCATATGATGGGCTTAACCTGCAAAAAGAAGACATAAAGTGCTTCAACCATGTGACTTAGGTTTTGTTGTGAGAAGGTATACTCCACTGAATTGGTTATTAAAGTGCACAGCATCAAATGCTATCTATTCCTTACATAAAAGATTTTGTACATGCTTATTAGGCATCATTACCTGGGTTTTAAGTAGATGTGTAGGACATTTGGATCAGTTATCACTGTCTAAGAAAACTCTTAAAATGAAGGCAAGCAATTTGTGCTTAATGTAGTAGAAAAAGGGGGAGCCAGTAGGAGGCCAGACAGGATGAAATAGGGAGAATGTGCTTGAGGCAGTAATCCAGAAAGATGACTTTTGCATTTTGAATGGTTTTCAGGGGGCAGGATTGCTTCTGTCACGGCCAGAAGGAAGCAGATTATCTCATATCTCAGCAGCAGTAGTGAGGGAGGGCCTGGATGGGCTTTTTGGCTTTATGAATAGAAAGAGAAGGCAAGACACTAAAGATGTTAAAGCAGGCAGGATTTTGAGCCAGTCCTGGGTGCATGGAGGTGGGCAGAGGACCAAGTGAAAGGCGACATGCTGACATTACAAGAAAGAAATGATTGAAAGAGGAGAAGGTAAAGGGCAGCTGCATGTTTCCCTCTTGTATCTGCATTTGGATGATCTGCAGGAAGTTCACTTGGGGAATTCAGCATTCAAATGTCTTAAACTTGACATTGTTTGTAGTATTGTGTTTATATTGTCTAAATTCTGCAGTATGTTTGCAAACTCAAATTTGTAACTTGCTGCAGCTGTGCCCCATGGGAGTGTAGCTCACTCTCTCTGTAGATTAAGAAGCTGATCAGACTACACCTTTGATGAAACATTGCATTTCATCCCCCCACCTTCCCCTCCCTGTAAGAGAAATGGTATGTATGAAGATCTAATATACTAGAGCAAAGCCTAGGCTGTGAAAAAGAATGGGCTGCTACTTGGTTAAAAGGAAAAAAACGTGAACTTCTAAATGCAAACATTTTGGGTTCTGGTTAAAACACTGTGTTTTTCAATGTCTAAAAAAGAAAACCCAAGCCAAAACCCCTCAAAACATTCATAGAAATCAAATTTACTTTGTTAAAATAATTGCTTACAAAGAAGCTCATTTTTCTTGTTAGAGTCAAAAGCCTTTTTCTGCCCATCCTATTTTAATCTCTATTTCCTGTTTGTTTTCACCATTTGTAGGCTGGGAAGGAAGCTACTGTGTCTTATGGATTTTCCACACTACCGTTTCTATTTTGCTATGAGAAATTAGTCTTTGAAGCAGTGTAACAAAAGACCTTTTTGCAGTGTTTTTGGTGAGCTGCAAATAAGTTGAAACCAGTAAAGAAAAAAAGATCAGAACAATCATTTTTTTCATGAAGTTCATGACAAGTAGGAAGCAGACTAGAAATTGTGTGCTATAGAAGGCTTTCACTATGTTGCAATTATGATAAGTTCTGGACAAACACATGGTAAAGATGATGCCTTTAAAGGAATATTTCCACTGAAGCTGGTACTTGTCTTGGTCAGGATGCTTAACACTGATATAGCTTTAAATTTGAACATATATATTCATTATTGAAATTCTTTGCTGAAAATTCTTTTGGCTTATTAAGAGGAAATACTTTCCTGTAATATACTTAATCATTTTACCTTCTGGGTTACCTTTACCCTGTAAAGGCAGCTTGGATTAAGAAATTCAACTGGTTCTGCTTTATGGCTTTTTTTTTTCCCCCCACCCTTCCAGAACAGTGCTTTTTTGTTTGTGCTCTTAGCACTTCAGGTGAAAGATTTCAAATTCCTGCAAACCCGTCTTTCCAGTTATTGAAGCTGCTTGTGAAAATATTAGGTTTTACAGTAAGATTTTATAATTACAGTGTATTTGCTTTTTCTGTTCCCACTTTCTCTAAGTATTCATTTCTTCTGTAGGGGAGTACTTTGTGATAGATGTGCTGGGGTTTTTGTGTGGTAACCGGTCTTTGATCACCTTGACTATATGAGGAGCAGCTAGAGCAGCATGTAGCCCGGGGCTGAAATCTGTATGTAGCAGGCCTGCTGTATTTTTTCCAATTTAGGACTTACTTAGGGCCTGTGAACTAGCAGAAAATCTGGGTGCCATCTGGGTTTATTCTCTCTGCTGAGGCGAGGTCTGGGAGGCTGGGAATTCTACATCACTCCTAGAGGGAGTGTTGTCTTTTTTAAATTGCACTGTGGGACAATCCCAAGTTTTTCCCAGGATTGTGAAAACGCAATTGTGAGGTCGCCTTCTTGTGTGTGTGTTTTTTTTTTTTTTTGTTTTTTTGTTTTTTTTTTGTTATTTTTCATGTGAGCTAACCTCACATGAAGCCTACTTATTTACTTAAACTGAACAAAGAATTAAGAAAAAGATAAGTTGATTTCACTGAGGTTTCTAATCAGGTGAAAATACTTTTTTATTCCTCGAATGATAATGAATAATTGCAGAGAACCATTCTGAATATATTAGCCTTTTCTCCTCCTAAAATACAAAATTACAAATATAAGGACAGCACATATAGAAGAGACACTGTCCAAGTGTGTAATTATTGGGGGGGGGAGGGGGTGGTCGTGGGGGAAGTATTAAAGAAAGCTAGTATTCACCTTTTCCTGAATGTTTGCTTTACTTCAGGATTGCAGTAGATCCTATTGTATATGTATGGCAATTGATTCTGTCGCAGGCAGGAATATGCTGAATACCCTTACTTGACCAAATGCAGCTGAGGACTTTGCTTCCTTAAGAAAATTATGGTAAAATTGTGTTACTTTCCTGTTGAAAGAAGTCAGCATTTGTCATTACCTATGGCGATACTATTCCAAACCCTTTCAGCCATAATCATTTTCTGCAGAAGACTAAATAGCAGAGGTGGAATATGTTGATTGAGAAAACACAAGGTGAAAGCTGCCTTGCCTCTCTTGTCAACCCCTCCCCAAAGCATCATGAATTTATCAAGCTTTATTAATTATTGGTGTTCATACCAAGCACTTCTGTTTTACAGTAAGATAAATTAAGTGTGGATAGCAGTGGGTAAACTAGGTTTCATCGTACTACCTTATTACTGTAAGTGCCTTGTGTAACATGGATTTACAGTGGATTTTTAACTGATGACTCCTTCAAGATAATCTGAGTAACAGAAAAGCAAATTACATTTCTATTACTGAGAACAAAGCCAGAGAATTCCTGACTCACCCCTACCTGAATATGCTTTGCTTTTGCTGAACCTGGGGCATGGGGATGATCACAGCTTGGAGCAGTAATGACAGTGCCATTTCTTCTTCATCCAGATTGGGATCAGTGGTTGCAGGACTAAATTTAGTATTTGAAAATTCAGCAAAACCAGTTTTGGAAATAACCTTATGGAAATGATTTGTGCAGTCAAGGAATTGACACTAGATTTTGGATACTATGTTATAATTTATGATGATGAAGTTCAAACATGTTTGACTATTAGAACATTCAAGACACAGTAATTGTTTCTGGTGTTAAATTTCAACAACATTAGAGGTCTGGAAGAGAACTGTTCAAGTGTCCACTTCCAGAATGCTAATGTAGCACACTCATTCTGGTATGATAATCTTACACTGATGGGTGAATATTTTCCTGTAATCTGAAGGGTTGTGTTTGGTTTTTAATACATATTTTTAAGAGGATCCTCTGTCTTTTCAGGTGTTTGGCATTGTTTTTAGCGGGGCAGTACTGCTGGTGTCCTTTGCAGCAGAAAAGCTTTGTACATTGCCACCATCAATGGACTCCATCCAGCAAGGTGGCAAGCACCAAGTTACGATCTGCTAATATGCTCAGGCAGAAGGCTCTTCCTTACATAGAATACTAATTGTCAGAATGAAAGCCAATGGTTTTTGTTTCAGATTTCCTAACACTAAGTGGAATCTTTTGTAACCCTGACTATGCAATTATACCCAAAGGAGAGATGTCCTAATTTGTCATTGAGGTAGCTTTGGCAATGGTGGCTGATGCAGCAATTGTGAAGGAAAAGTGAGCATGCTGTAGCATTAAAGTTCATTTGAGAAGTTTTAAGTGCTGAGTTTTAGGGATCCACCAGTTTTATACTTGGAATGTTTTGCAACATTGTAGCTTTACATCAGCTTTTTTCTTTACTAAGCCCTGGGGTGGAAGAGTTGTCTGCTTGCCAAAACCTTGTTTTCTTAGGGGACTTTTGCCTAAAATTGTGTTTAGTGCTTTTTTTTTTTCCTTCTCCTCCTTTTCCCCTCCCTCCCCCCATGCTGCAGGCCAAGGAGGGGCATTGATGATTTCAAGTAGGTGATTATTCAGTATTCAAAGCTATTAATTTGGGGTTGATGAGGCGTTAATAAAGGTAAATGTTGATATCATCATCTGGTGATAAGCTAGCAATATGGTAAAAAGGAATATAGGTCAGCTAAGCTTCCTCTGCCTTCTATTTTTAGGACTTGAATATTCTTATGTTTTAAAAGCTGGTGTTGTTGCTCTGAATTTTATTGACTTGCAAGTTTATGCTTCCATGCCCATGAGTTAATTTCTCTTCCTTTACATTCTTCAGGTACTTAAAGATGGAGTGAGTCAGTGTTTTGCTGGTGAAGGTTTAGACAAGTTATGGATCAAATAATAATAAAGGCTCTGTCTAGATTTTTATCTCACTGCAGCAGAGGCAGATGGCTGAGACACAAAGATGAATCTGGGTGGTCTTGATGTCAGAGACTGCCATGAGGATGGATGTTCACAGCTGGGGGACAGGGAGAGGAAAAAGATCTTGAAATTCTGAATGAAGTGTATTTGCCCTCAGTTTTGCTGTGCAAGAAACCTAACTTATTTGAAAACTAATCCAGCTAGCTATTTTGGCATTTCTTATCTTAAAAGCAGCAGCAGTGATGCAGTCAGGCGTACCTCACTTACTGTGGGGGTAGAAAAACTGTGATGCAAGACTAAAGACCTGCTGGAAGTTGAGCCACATCTCCCCACCTGTATATTTATTTGTGGTGGTTTTTTTTTTTTTTTTTTTTTTTGCTTGTTTGTTTTGTTTTTTTATGGAATCAGGTCTTTAACAAAAGAGATTTGGAGTATTTCACTGATACGGAGAAGTTTACAGAAAAGTGCATTACTAGAGCTGTAACTGAAGTTATTTCATAGTTTATTTTTAGGCACTCTGGATTGAAGCTTGCTAATTGAGGGCGGGGGTGAGAAGGGAAGGTTTGCTTGGAGTTGGGTTAAGCTGAGGTTATCTGTATTTGCCTCAAGCCTCCAAGAGTTGGCAGGGGAATTGACTAAACTTTGTGAACTTGCAAAGGCCTGGCCTTTAACATGCTCACATACGCACACATACATGTGCCCTCGAACACTTTCTCAGCTTTCCACTCCAGCCAACTTCTTTAACAAGCATACTGCAATCCTTTCCAGCCCACGCTGGGAGGTTATTAAATACTTTTTAGCCTAAAACTCCTGCTCCCTCCTCCTCTTTAACTTTCCCATCCACCCCCTGTATGCTCCCACTGCTGGAAAGGATGGGTGCTGTTTTATCTCCTTGGCTATGAGGGTAGTTTCACAACTGCTCTGTGTTTCAGTTTTTCACCTACCACAGACTTAATGTATTAAAGTGGGCCAAATCTGGCACTCCTTATCCCAGACAAAGGTTTTATTGAAGTCTTTGGGAACTGTGCCTGAGACTTAGTGAGATTGCAGGCAGTGGTATTTAAAAGAAGCTTCCACAGTCATTTGATTGAAGTAACTTCTTTTTTTCACTGGAGGTAGTTTAATCAAGACAGTGCTTTCAAGTTTGAAATGATCTCTCATGAAGTTACCTGGGAAGAGGTCTGATATATCTCACTTAATGTTTTCACATCTTGGTGCATCAGTTCCCAGCCATTTCAAACGTTGTCTTCTGTTTGAAGGAAAACCCTAACAGAGATGTCATTTGTTTTACTTTCCACCTTTAAGGTTAGGTTGGACAGTGTTGGAAGGTGTAGTTACAAGATGAACTAGTACCCTTCTGAAAGGAGAAGTTATGGCAGCTTGTTATTGGGTACAACTGATTTTCTGCAAGCGATGTGATCAAAGAAACATCCTGGCTGATATTCTGACTTTACAGCACTAATAAAAGACATAAGGGTGGGAGGAGGGGATTTAAAACTCTCTTGCATGCGCACGCATACTTGTGCATTTTCTCACTGTACGATTGAAGACACATTAGCAGGGTAAAAATTGCTTTTTTTTGGGGGGGGAAGGAGGGGAGCTGGAGTTTATACAGTCGCTGATCCACTGGAGGCAAAATAATATCAAGGTGAATTGTAAATAAAGAAAATTGCTCTCTGGAGTTAGCACTGACAACTCCACATGGATTTGGGCAGGAAATTTTCTGCTGACCATAGAGCATCAAGCTGGCTAGAAAACCCATAGCTGGGATTCAATGTATTACCTGTAGAGCTTTTCTATATTTGTGGTAAGAAGATAATAGATGTATTTCTTTTAAGACTTCAAAGGAAGAAAATGAAAAAGTCCAATTCTGTCAAAACCCACCAAAATACCAACATGTCAGCTCCTGAATACAGTGTGCAGTGTTTCCTGCACAGGGATGGTAACAAGGGGAAGTTTAGAGAACTGAAGTATAGCAGATATACTAGTATCCCGTTAAACAGTTAAAAAAGAATATTAAAATAAAGCCTTCTCTGACAGAAAGAAAATGGGAAATGGTGCCTCTGCTGACAAGACATTCATTTCTGTCTGAAGCACTATTTGTTATAAGGTTATAGGAAAAATTATAGTGGCATGTTCTTTCACCCTCTGCTTTTTCACCGATGCTGAGATCCCAGCTGTCTTTGTAAGAGCCTTGCCCTTGGGTCAGAGCTGCAGGTCTGGCTCTCCTGATCTGTTCCAGTTTGTGGATTGCAGCAGGAGATTTTCCATCTAGGGTGGGAGTTCCTTTTCTTCTCAAACTCGAAGGCAGTCTAAAAATCTGGTGTATTACTTGTAGCTGGGGAGGAGCTGGAGGGAAAAGCACTTCTAGTTGGACTGTGGTAAGGCCACGAACTCATCTAGTATTAAGTGAAAGGATTTTGTGGTGGAAGGAAGTGGAGGCAGAAGCTGAGGATTCAGCCCAGTAAAGAGGCCATAATATTTCAGCTGTGGCAGGTTGGAGTGATGGCTTCTGTAATTTACTGGTGCTGTGTGCATGTGTCTTTTCCACTGAGCTTAAAAAAGGTTTGCCTGTAACTACTGGGTCTCCCAGAAGAAACCGCTTTGGTACTTGTTGTTTTTTCCTGTGGAAACCTTGGTGAGCCTCTTTGTCTTGTTTGCTGACTCCACCAGTCCTTTTGGCATTGCTGCCTTGTCTTCGACTACTCAGTGACTTGTTCCTGGTAGTGCCTGTCCTCACAACTTGTGCAATAAGAGTATGAGCATATGACTAGAATAGCATTCCTGGCTACTTACATGTGTTTTTAACTGAAGTTAATGAAGATTCATTGAATGAAGTTACCAGAACTATGCTATAAAAATGTACTTTTTCCTTTCTTTTTACACAGAGGCACATTTTAATTATTGAGTCATGTCCAGACATGTTTGTTTTCTTTTTTATTAATGTGTCTTTCCATAGTGTGTACATGCAAGAAGGAGCTGGGGCAAATGCCTAATAGCACAAGAAGGAAAAATAAACCTCTTGTGTTAGGATGGACCATATTTTTTGAAACAATCATATCTATGTCTTTTGAAGTTTAATCTGTGCCAAGATTTCTGTTTGTGGTTTCCTTGTGTACTTGCATTGTGCCATTTTTGTTTCAGTTGTGTTACTTTTTTCCTACCTGAAAACAACGCCTCTGTTTTGATTTGTCTTTTGTATTTTTTTCAGTGATGGAAATGGACCTGAATGTGTTGGACTAGTGGTTGAATTTGTCGTTCAATTATTTATTTTTTATGACATAAATTTTTACTGTGTAATTCTACAACAATTAACATTCCTCCAGGCTGAGAATAGCTCTAATGAAAGCCTGTCTGTGAGCTGAGAGCAACAGAAGTGGTCTGGGAGTAGAAAGCTTAAACAGTGAGGTTAACAGGTCAAATGAGAAGAAACAGTCAGCTGAAAGAAGTGAATAATACAGGGGATTAGAAGAAGGGAAGAAGCTTAATGGCCAGGCTTTGCAGTGAGGTTGTTACTTATGTGTAGGTAAATTCTCTTTGACGTCAGTATTCAGAAGTTTGTCTTTGTCTCCAAAGCTCAAAATATTATTTTGTAGAAATATAGAAAGTCTGATTTCTTGCATATTATCTTTCCCATGTGCCTGTTGACTTGATGAGATTCTACCATTCTACATAGAGGTAGTTCTTTTTGGATTTTCGTTCACTGAAAAGAATATACCTTCAGTTGGCAAAGATGGGTAGGTCTTTGCAATCTGTCTGTTCTCTCGCAGGCGCACACAAGCTCAGTTTTGGTAGTAAGACACCACAAAGGTTATCAGCTTGTTTTTCCTTTGCCATGTACAGGCAGAGTCCACAATCAGATAGAGGAAATGTCATGTTGACCTGTGGTTGTCTCTGAAATATTCTTGAATCTTGACTACATGAGCTAGCTGTCTTTATCTACGGAGGCATATTTCTAGTCTGTGATGGTGAAACCAATTTTTCCATCATGCATTAGTACAAATGAATACTATGGAAGATCCCTGCAATTCTGACTAAGAACTGTTCTGTCTGTGGCTTGAAAAAAGGGCAATAAGCTAAATGTTTCTGGTATGCTTTGTGGCTGAAATACATTAACAGTGGATTCTAGGAACGAGCCAAGTTGAAATATGTATTACACAATTCCTTTTATTCTTTGTAGCTGGCTTCCCCATATTTAAATGTAACAGGGCAAAGTGTGAGAGTATAAATGTATAATGTGTGTGACACAAGACCGAGAACTGAAAGATGCAGGCTGGATGGGATTCCTTGGTTTCCCTGTGAAAGGAGCTCTGTCAAGACCAGTGTTCAGGGTTGTTGCTACAGATCACCTTCAGTGGGATGTAATGTGATTTCTTTTTCCCAGTGATCAGAAGCAAGAATTGGTTTCTTTTATAAAATTCATTGAACTCTTCCTGATTTGTGACACTATGCTAATGGTTTTCCATTTTGTGCAGAAACATCTTTCTTTGTCTTGTTATGTGTAATGATAATGAGTAATGAGGAAATGGTTTCATAGGTGATAAAGGACATTATGAAAGTCCTGCTGTGAGTTAACTGTAAGCTAAACCGTGTTCAAATCATCAGCTTTGGGCACAAGCTCTCCTGCTGTGTTTCATCCTTCCTTCCTCCATCCTCTGCTTTTCTGATAGGCTTTGCAGCCTGCTCTTTGCCAAGAATGCATAAAGCATTGGATGGAAAATGGGAGTTAATTATGTTTAATGGTGGGTCAGGAAGGGGGAAAGGGGGATAAGGTTTTAATATAAGGAGCCAGTGTTGATTCCAAATATACATATGCTTTTAAATAAGTTTCATTAAAATTATTTCAAAAACAACCCCTTCAGAAATATTGGTCATCTTGGCAAAGTACCGTGATGTTTTGTTTTGAAATGTGAACTCTGGAAGAGCTAACAGCAGGCCCATTAAAAAACCCCAACTTTCTTTCCCCTTCCTTATATCTCTCTTCTCCCTTTGCCCCCTAAACAACCGACCTATAAGCAAAAAACTCAGAACTATCTGTTCTGGCCTTGGTGGTTGGAATGGCTTTTCCTCCTGTAGTAGATAAGCTCTGCCTACACTGACCTCTGAGATGGGACATCTCTTGTGGATCTTTGTCTCTCCTGGTGTTCTGGAGTGGTAGCAGTTCCACATGGATCCTAGTGGGGTGCTAATTTGCTCCCTTGGCCTTTTAGTAAGGCTGATGTGCTCCTGTCTGGCCTCCATGTACTTTTGGAACCATGGTGCAGGGTGCCTACATGGACTTAGAAGCACTCCCAAACCACAGATTCATATATCTAGTGGTGTGGCAGCGTTTGCAAGGAAAGGTTTATGGAGAATTTAGGAAGAATTATGGAAAGTTCTCCCCATCACTTTCTTGCTTCAGAGCTTGCCAGGCCATCTCAGACTAAATTGCTACTTTTATGCAGTGTAAGGTAGAAATATCAAAAGTCCCAAAAACGCGACTGTACCACAGGAGGCAGGGTTGATGTGGTTGTGAGCCAATGTGGCTGGAGCCAAGTCACTTGTTGCTCACTCAAAAATCAAGTCATGTTTGATCCTAACTTCTAACCTGCCCAATGCAGAGCTGCAAACACACTGGTTCTCCACCTCTCAGTTTATGGGCACCAGTTTTGGCACACCGCCAGACAGATGCCTCCTTCTGCCTATGCCACCTTTGCTGAAACAAGCTGCTTGGCACACAATTCATGTTTGCAACACTCACTGTATCTGACAAACTAGAGGCGTCTGTCTCTAACTCCCCGTGGTTGTATTTTCCCTGGACCATACACCAGTCTGTTTTGGGGAGATGCCTGCTGTAGAGCCAAGAGTTGATGCAGGCTTTACAGGCCAGGAAGGCTGGGTCCCTCCTTGGCTTGCTGGGGAAGCTGGTGGGAACTAGAGCACTAGGGTCTATGTTTCCTCACCAGCTATTAGAATCTGTTATTTTTTGTGAAGCATTTTTGTTCAGCTGATGAGGATTCTTTCTTTTATATATTTTTTTTGATGAATAAGATTCTTGTCGGAAAATACCAGTCAGCTGGGAAAGGAGTTAAATAGAAATATATTTTTATAATAAAACCAGAGAAAATTTCCAAGCATGATCTGAATGCAAGTCTCGATTTGTTTTGCTATGGGTCAGAGGAGTGTAAACTGCCCCTTCCATCTGTGTAGTGCTGGATTCTGAGACAGAAATGCTTGGTATTTAAAATTTGGTATTTTATTTAAAATATTTCTCTGCTGAGAAGTAACAAAGATCCAAATAGCGTCCATTTTTGTAATAATATAGTGGTTAGTCCAGTCTCAGAAGTTACAACGCTCTTGGCAGTTAAAGGCTGCAAACTTATCTCTGGAAACTTCTACTATAGCTATGTAACTTATAGCAGAAGGGAGATTCATGATGGAATAGGCTAAGTAGAATTCAATATATTAAGTAATATAAGAGGTATTGTAGAGAATTTGTTTCAATTGTTATGGTTTTCAATGGGAAGAATAAGAAATTTACTTAGTTATAAGCCTACAAGGCACAAGACTGGACTCAGTATCCTAAGACTTTACTGAATGTTTTATATCAATATTATGCACAAATGATCTACTAAAAACATTGGATAAGAAATTTTGTATAGTGCAAGGCAACCTCTTTAAAAATGCCAAAATGTGGAATATATTCTTACTTGAATGTTCTTAAATTCTATCTCATATAATAGGTTGGCTATGGTAAAACCTTATACCCAAAACTCATTTGCTTTTCAGAAGCTGATGGTATCTTCCCAAGTTCAGTATTTTAAATATTTTCACACTTTATTTTAAAAGAATGATAACTGAAGATAAGCCAGATTTATTCTTCTTCCCTAAATGAGTGTAATTAAACTCATCATACTGTTTTTTTTTCAGTAGTTAGTTCATTCTTTGAGGTATATGTGTAAAAATAATCATAATATAAATATATCTTGACGTTTTTTCTTGCATTAAATATATGGGCTTATTTGTTGCCAGCATTAATTACACTTGCGAGGAAAGTATGT